>JAIUND010003119.1:0-17599 GCA_034699125.1 Gisinianus flammeolus | reverse complement strand
TATAATGGATTTATATTCTAGGTTCGTTTATGTGATCTGCCTAAAGTGTCATTGATGTATCCCATTTTTAAATGCATTTTTACGAAAGATTTTGAAGAAATGGAAGCAAGGACCACACAAAGACATTACGCGAGAGCAAGGGAAATCAAACGCGAAGAAAAACGTCGTGCTTTAAAAAGTCAGTAAACTTGCACGGGTGTTTTCTTCTAAACTTTAATTGGATTTTCAAAGATGAGACAGATAAGCGACTGAGAAGCATTTTATACGTTTAATGTCTCTTTGGATTTTGACTGTGGGTTCAGTTGAAAACTCAATAAAATTTGTTTGTTATGAAGTAGTCAACATGTTTGTCATTTTTTTACCATTTTGGTTTGTTATATTTTTAATTATTTATTGACATTTATTCAATTGAGAATATAATTCATTGATTCTTTCATACCTCTGGGTTCGATTGTACTTGTAACATCCGAAATTAATAATCGTTATTTTGTTACATTGAAAAATTACACAGAATTTGAATTTGCATAGAATTTCTTTCATATTTGATAATGAGAACTAGTATAAAGTATAAAATTAGCTTAAATCATAATACGAGATTTGTAAACAGTTAAGGTCAATATCCACCAAGATTACTGTGTAGAAAATTATAAAATCCTATAAGTAAGTAACTCAAACTTATTAGCTTATTACTGTTAAGGGATTAGGCATTGGCTAGGGGGAAATAGTACTATTATACTTATAATACGTATTGATTATTAAAGCTTATTTTTGTGCTTTTCCTCGACTGTCCAGGTTAGTTTGATTAGCAAGTCTGATCAAGGTTTAAGTTCTATTTGATCAAAATGGATAAGAATGAATGTTGTGTTTGAAATGTAATTCTACCGGAAAAAAATAGAATATAAACTTACAGAGTATAGGAAATTACAAAAGTCGGTTTGAAGTGTAGAGTTTGTGAATAGTTCTACTGAGGGCTGGCCCGATTGTTTTCGCAGACGTACCCCAGTAGATATGTGCTAAAAGTAGTTCACGTTCCTTGTCATTTTCACAGTGTCTGTAGGCTCGGAGTAAGGATTGAATAGTCGGATACTTTTCAATAATTGCTTGGGCTCTCTCTAATGACAGCCCCCGAAGTCGCATTAAGTGCTTGGCAAACATTTCTGACACAGTCCAATTCTGAAAATGAAAGTTGTGAGCATCCACAAGTTTATATAATACTTCAACTTAATAAACCCGTATAGGAAAAAGAAAAGTTGGGGATGAGCAGATGCTTTTCTCTTAAATACCTTTGTTTTCACAGCATATTCATTAAAATCTGTAAATTTCATCAAATACGTCTCACTCCACGATAATTTTAATGTTGGCCATTCTTCTCGTGAGCAACTCTGAAGGCGCTTGTTCTGTGAAGGGAGATTCATTTTAATAATTATTATAGTAATCATTACTGATTAAGTAAAATATAAGAAACAAGTAAATCACATATTCGAAATCGACTCTTGTTTGTGTGTATCGTACCTGATACATTTTAGACAAATGTCTGGTCATATGAGTCAAGTAAGCACACGTATCCTTAATAGAACTCGTCTCTTGAATGAGGAAGTCATTGACAACCTGAGTATTGGCTATTGATTGTGTGAGAGCTCCTTCTGCTAAACCCCAATCTCCACGTCCATGAGATTCAATGAGATAAATAGACTGCAATCCAGTTTGAGAAAGACGGAGTTTCTGTTCAGTATATCTTTTATCTTTGATGCTAGAGGCCAAGTCATCTGCTCGTTTCCTTTCAACTACAAACGGTAATACCAAATCATTACCCTTGGAAACGGTAAGACGACGATTTGCAGCATTCGGCTTCATAGTCTCCCGGCAGATCCACACAAAATCACCGACATTCAGTCGTTGTACTTCTAGTGTAACTCCATTCTTTCGAAGCTCGCCAATAACTTCTTCTTTCTTGCATTTCCTTTAGTTGTTATAATATTTTAAACCATGGTTTTTTAACTTTTGCAATTCTCATTTTAAAAAAATACTGTCATTCTATATTTATGAATCATAAGGAATATTTACGCAGAAGTTTCTCCCGTATCCACACAAAGTATGATTTCAAATTCGCCAGGATTCAACGTCACCTTCGAAGTAAAAAACCCAGTCTCTGCTTGAGATTCTTGCGATCCATCTGATTCCAATGCACCATCATCTACATGCACATAATAATATTATTGTAAAGTATGCATCGAAAAGAAGTTACACACCTTTCAATAACACTGATTTGTTATTGACAATGGTCAATAAGTAGACATGTGAATGCATTATTACCTATCCCATTATCCTTCGTTCCATTTCCTCGTAGCAATCGCCCGGCAAGCTCTCGTCCTTCAACTGTGAGCATGAACCTAAATTTTGTGTAAGATTTCTTTTGGTTTTTAAAAAGTAGTAACACCGAATAACGAATAATTCAAAACAAACACACTCACTTGACAGGATTTCCCTGTTTGATTACGAATTCCTTCTTCACAAGTGTGGCCATTGTATTCCAAGCTGTGTAATGACTATGTGGTTGATCTGACCTGGTAAACGAGGCTTCACAATGTACTTGAGCTTCACTTTGTAATTCACTTTTGAGCATGTAACCTCTATAGTTGGTGCACATTTCCTTTTTAAACAATGTGACTAGCAGTGCATATGCTCCAGTACGAAAAGCTGGAATATACCGTTTGTTATTCTAACCATAAATTAATTAATGAAACAATTGATTAGTTTGATTATTCTGTTCATACCATAAGAGTTAACATAACCAACAACTAATAATTATCGTTGCATGCTTTTTGCAATAGTATTATAATAATACTATTATTATTATACATACCTTTGGCTTCTTTGCAACTTTAGGTACAGTCGTTCCATCATCATCTGATACTACACTCCCATTCTCTGTGGATGCTTTCTTTCTTTTCCCCCCAGTGGTTTTAGATTTGGATTTTGATTTAGCTGGAGGTGGTGAATCCAAATCTATAAGATCGATTACTTCTACCGGTGCTCCCGAAAAACTCTGCGTCATAGACTGATCTGCTATAAGAATTTAATTAAGTATAGCCTAAGATAAAGAATTTGTCAATACTGTGCCACGTATGATATATCTTTATTGGATATATCGGATAGGATTATCTTGAACACGTACCGTCCTTGAATAGATCTGGCTCCTTAGATATTCGATTATCAATCATCCTGCAAATGGCTTCACCGAAAAATTCCAATAATTTACATTCCTTTCCACTTCTCAAAGGAAGAGGATATTTTCGTAAAGAAGCCAATGCCTATAAACATATATAATCCACAAATTTCATAAATAATTTTATACATAACATAACATGGTCTCAACATCTTTATTACTCTTATATTGACATATTTTACACCATTACTTATACCTTTGAATAAGCAAACTGCATTTTGGAATTTTTCTGAACAGCTTCTTCTCTCCATTCTAAAAGCCATTGCTCAAATATTGGATTTGCACACTGTTTGACCGAAGTTGATTTCTGAGCATTATTGTTGTAATTGTACCGTTTAAACTTATTATACGATGGTCCTTGTGACATTTTCCAAAGAACAAGTCTCTAGGACCACCTTCACAAATTAAGGAAATCAAAAAATTGTACGATATGGAGATAAAATTATAAACAAAACGACAGAAAAAAAAATCCCGGTCGCTTCGTATTCCTCCCGGTTAAACTTACACACTCAATGAGCGTGTGTCTGGATAGCGTAATGAATTTACTTATTCAAGTTTGTCCGATTGTAAATCTGATTTTAAAAATCATGTCAATTTTATTTACTTCTTCTTTATTATTAAATATTACTATCGGCAATATAAAAATTACACAATATTTGTAATTGTTGTAAAATGCTAATGAATAATGTCACATTATTTAAGTTAGTAACATGAAACGCGATCTACACGTTGAAGTTACATCATCAAAACACGTCAACAAAATGGTACAAAATTTTATAAGTAATAATAACTATGTACTTGTATGTACGCGTATTTCCTGTTTTTTAAATGCAACATTTTGAGCATCATCAAGTTTTTTCAAATTAACCAACATTGGAAATTTGAAGCGTCACAATTACAGAATTACATATAATATATTATATATATCTATAAACATAAAAAGTCACGAGAATTATTCATATCTGGAAATCTGTGGACAAATCTTCTTTGTCTATAGTCTTGAATGAGTCTCTAGAGTCTAGAATGAGAATTCAACTTATAATATATCGTTCAGTCTTGAAACTTGTAGTATAGAGATAATAACTTAAATCCTGACGTGAGATATTGAATATTGAGCTTGCATTAGTATTAGCTGTAGCTGTCTAAACGCGAGCCCTGTCGTTGCAAAAGAAAAAAAATTTAAACATCAACGTTTATCTTGTATATTATATGATGAGAAAACACAGTAAAGAAAATGAATTTTTTTTACCTCGGCTGAAACATATCTCGTACGCTTCTTTGGCTCGAGTCCACCTTAACAGCTTTCTTAACTTTACTTAAACCTTGCCGACGACTAATAGATTTTGCTTTTTGATTTCCTCCTGACGTTTTAATTCGGTGATTAGACACCACAGGTAAAGATTGTTTTGTACAAGGAATTTTTCTAATACTTGCCACTTCAACAATATCATCATCATCAACATCGTCACCTGCAAAACTATACGACTTGGCATCATCATCAACTACTAAATTAAATTCAGAAGCTTCCTTTCCAGTATTAACAATCAAATTTTCATTTTCATTATCGACACAAGAATCCTCTTCTGTCAGGGCAGCGGATAAATCCTCGCCTTCGATTTCCTGACTATCTTCATCTTCTGATGATATCATTTGTGATTCGGATCCAGCTGGACTGCTACTACTTTCAAATGTGTCAGAAATACTGTAAAGACTCATCTGACTTTTTTGTGAGGCTATTCCGGAACTGGGGGATGATTGTGACGTTTCCTAATGCATAAAAATAGGGTAT
Source organism: Gisinianus flammeolus (assembly GCA_034699125.1). Lineage (NCBI taxonomy): Eukaryota > Metazoa > Arthropoda > Collembola > Symphypleona > Katiannidae > Gisinianus > Gisinianus flammeolus. Next base: position 12,584 of record JAIUND010003119.1, on the reverse strand, counting down.
CTTCATTATATTTTATCATGATACAATACAGTGATATAATACTAAGTACTAAAAGCATACATAATATTTAATATTTAATATAGTTTAATTTGAGAAAATTACATTCGGTACTGGACTTTTTTCTCCGCTTGCTTCTTCGTTCTTTAGTTCTTCTTTCACATTCAATGCTTGAGGTCTAAAGTATTGACTTTTTACGATAATATTTTCATCACATGGATATACATGGTTCTTCTCTACTAAACAAACGGGTTGACCTTTTAAATACAACTTTGCTCTTTCAGACTTGATTCTCGGCGATGATGCTAGTGGATTTAATTTTACTCGAGCCCTTAGACCAATGTCTGGAGACGTAGGTGACTTTACAAATGGAATATTTCTTGGGATTCTCTTCCTTGGTGATGGTAGTGAAGAAATGTCCATTTCTGTTTCAAGCTCGTCACATGGTTGAACTCCATTGCTTTCCGACTTTACGAGGATATCAAATGTATCATGATCGGCCAAACTCATATGTTTAGTCTTCTTGGAAGATCTAGTCTCTGGGAAATAAGTGGTCTCAGAAATGTCTCCATCCTTATTGACATTTGTATCATTTTCTGCTGAAGGGTTTCCATACAAATCAAGTAGATCTTCATCCTCATTCCTTCCCTTATGTACTTCTTCCAAATCTTAAATTTCCAATACAATGTTTTTTAATACTTATAATAAAAAGTGTGCATCATCTGACTATCTATATTTATTATTGTTCAATTCTACATATTTAATTATAATTACCTAGTCTTCTTTTTAAAGACATGGTAGCTTTCAGGCCAGAAGTGGAAGTATGTTTTGTCGCATTTTTCAATTCCTGTGTCTCATTCTTCTTACTGGGAAATACGTAACTCTTCGACCACATACTCTTTCTAGTAATGTAACCCTATAATTTAGAGAAAGGACAATGAGCAATCGGATGAGTTCCTGACAAATTCCATTTGCAATTTTGAAGGAATCCCATTGCACAACGGCTAATAAAACTTTAGATTGACCACGTACGGTATGCTTGATGACATCAAAGTTGTCCTGAGATTTCAGTGTTTTTGAGTTGATATTTCCCCAGGCAATACCTAAAGCCATCTAAGAACAACACAAAACATGATAATACTTACGTCCAAGAAGTGTATTGTTCTAATTGAAAAGGATTTACAACAATATATATATATATATCTCCATAATTACCCGATCAGTCAAATCATAATCTCCTGCGTAGCTCATTTCTTTTGGATTAACTTGAAGAATATACGGCGTTAAAGGAACTAAGCTTTTACGTTGAGGATCCAGTACCAGCTGATACAAAAAAGTATTATTAGCTTTAATAAAACCATTTACATAGTCTTCAGTCACTTCAATATCCATTTTAAGAAAGTCGGGAATCATTTTCAAAAGCTAGAAAGAATAAAATTTTATAAATATCGATTCCCGTTTGTTTGATATTAAAATGATAAAAGGGACGGACGACAACAGTACACAATTATAATTTTACCTTGGAAATATCCGTTTCAGCGTAGGCATTTATAAATTTTTTAGCTTTCTTTAGACCAATACCGGGTAAGGATTCTAAATAATCACAACCTGATAGAATACACATGTATCGGAAGCGATCGAAATTAAATTTTTCAAGTGGCACATCCATACAACGATAAAGCTTGGATTGATCATAATACACACACTCTCCTGTTGCTGCTTTAAATTTGAACAATATCTGCAATTAAATATGTAACAATTGAGTATTAATTTAGTATGCACTTGTAGACTACTATATTCTACTGTCATTTAGCAATAATACTCATTGTCCTTCCTTACCCTTGGGCAACCAAAAAGAACCAAATCCGAATCTTCTGTGATAACTAAATCAACATAACCTTTGATAGCTAAATATGCCAATTGAGCATCAGCCTCGTATGGAGCAACAATATAGTCTATATTTTTACTTCGCAAAACCTAGTGAAGAAATGAGTACAAAAAAGATGGATTACAAAAAATATACAAAAAGATACTAACGATAAGAAAATACTGTAAACTAATAATAATACCTTGATTACAGCTAGAACCATATCAGCGGTAATTGAAATTGCTTGGACGGCATATCTAAAGGCATCTTTGCCATCCTGAAGAGCCTTTTTAGCTTTTTCCTTATTAATTGCTCGAGACCTGTACAACAAGATAAGACAATGAATTTAGAGGGGTTTTTTCATGACAGAGACTATATGAATGTAAACGCTGTGTACAATGTACAAAGAATCTTACTCTCGACGGCGGGCATCCACTTCTTTTTTTGAGGGCAAACTTTGACCATCAAAAACCACGATGGGTCTAACGCCATTATCCAGAAGGACGTTAATGTTCTTCATAAAGTAATGGACGTATGAATCCGTTGTACCTTGCAAGAGCTTCACAGCGCAACCATAAGCCCCTAAATGAATGAATACACAAGGTCCTTAATATTCATATTTATTGTTTCATTTTCCGTGTTCGGATGGGTGATAATTAAATTGTTTACCTTTGTGAAGCCACCCAAATCCGTCTACAGCAGCTGTGGAACCACTATAGTTCCTGATATTTGTATTTCTTGTTTTTAACAATGGCAATAGCCCTGTGACACCCATTGCTTAAACTTTAGTTTCAATTAAATTAAGTATAGCTAGTGACAATTGAAAAACACAAATGTTGTGCCCACTCTATATACAATATATCTTACAGTGATCGAGAAAGATGGGGAAAAAATTCTACACCTTAAGCAATACTACAAGTTGTTGTACCAAATCAAAATGAGCATGTCAAATTAAAACTAACTTTAACTTTAGCAAAGGCCAATACAGAAGAAACGAATTCACACAGGTATACTATGTCAAGTAGCGAGTGAGATAAAAAATAATTGAAAGTCTAACATGTTCCTTTCACATCAAAATAGTAATGTGTGCTCGACTCCTTTGACTATACACCTATTTGGACAAATCTTTCGAAAGTAATTAGACGCTTCATGTTTGGGTATACTATATTGACGATATTGTATTAAATTAGAAAATCTGAAATAAAAACACGCTCAAAGATGAAAGAAAACAGAAAACTTCGGACAATGATTTCGATCGGATGCTACCGCAAACCCGCCTAGATTCCATTCCACAAGAATATCTCTCACAATTCTGTTTTACTACAACAAACGGCTGCACTATACATAGGTAAAACTTTGAAGTGGAAAGTAAATTGAACGAAAGATATCGTTGTGAAAGGCGGGTAGCCGGCGAAAACTATAGTTTAGTTAAGTTTTATTAAGTTTGAAGTTAGCGAATATTATAAATCTCGAGTGATCTATATTATAGATAAACAATGGATATGGACTCGACAGAAATAAAGAAAACTGCAGTGGACCTTGAAAATTTTAAATTGATAGAGGTTATAGTGTCTACTTTAAGTATTACTTTCATATATGATTGTAATTGGCTTTTGCATATTACTACTTTCACACGATTAAGGAAAAACTTTTATTGTTATAATAATATGTAATATGTTTTCATTTTAGGGCCCAGAAACAATTTATTACATTCCAGATTTTGTGAGTGAAGTAGAAGAAAAATATCTACTAAAGAATGTAAATGAAGCCCCTTTGCCACGTTGGACGCAGTTGTCCAATAGACGACTGCAAAACTGGGGAGGTGATCCTCATCCAAAAGGAATGATTGCTGAAGACATGCCAGAGGTAAAATAAAAATATGAGTTATTGTCAATTGGTATTTTACTTCGCGTATGAGTCACCTGCTGAGTCGACATATCTACTGATAAACACTATAAACATAATAATATGCATTAGTATTGCGTGCTAAAATCTTACAATGTGTGTACTTTGATTTGGCAGTGGTTAACAAAGTATACAAAACGAATTGGAGAAATGTCAGAATTATTCTCTGGGAAATCTCCAAATCATGTTTTAGTCAATGAATACCTTGCAGGACAAGGAATTATGGTAATGAAAAGTTTTCACCATTTGCAATAATCCAAAGATAGCATATCATTACTTTTCTATATCTTTTGTAAATAGCTAATGAATTATTATTTAAACTAAAGCCTCATTTAGATGGTCCTCTATTTTTCCCTACAATAACAACAATCAGCCTTGGCTCACATACAGTCATCAATTTCTATCGTCCATTGGAATCTGAGTCATCTCCACAAGTATCCACACAAGAAGTAAATACATACAAGCTTATACATACCTATTCATGCATCCCATTTACAAATTCTCACCTGCTTCTTTTCTTTCTTCTTTGCCGTATATACATAAAGTTTAAATGAAAATTGAATTTTCAAAATTCTCCTAGGATTCGTCTTCATGCTCGTCCTCAGGATTTGGTTCCTGGTCAAATAGACTAGAATTCAGTGTACTATTACAGCCCAGGAGTTTACTAATTCTACAAGACAAAGCATACGAATACTTTTTACATGGAATCGAAGAAATCTCGAGTGATACGATTTCTCCATCGGTTATAAATGCAGTCAAATGTGGCCTTGCTGTCGGTGATTGCTTGGATCGATCAACTAGAATTTCACTCACAATACGTCATGTACCTAAAACTACCAAACCAATGTTGAAATTATTCGGTAAAAAGAGATAATTTGTGTAAAAATAAATGTATATACTAAACTATAAATTGTGCTAGAACCTACTGTGTCCTTTGATCTAATATAACTTTAATTCTCGAGGTTTCATGGTTCTGGTTTCTGGTTTCATGTCTCAGCTTTTGGTTGTTATTATTATTGTATGCCATTACCCTTTTCCTTCTTAATATATAAGTTATATAACATGTTCTTTTCAGTTAATAACATGGATATTGGGAATCATATATATGCTTACGTATAACTTATACTATAAGAATTCTCTTAATGGTCCAGACTGGAATTGTGTACAGAGTTGACCTGAGAACTCGCATGATCATTGAACTTTACATGTATAATTTTCATCAGTATTACCAATAACGTCCTGCTCCCAGTGCTCACTCTCACTTTTCTGTATCATTTTTCCTGATCAATGTCAATCACATCCTCATTATCATCATAATATTTATATAACTATTTCTTTCTCCTATTGTTGTCGTTGTTGGGAGTCGATAGGTTGAGCGTGAAATTTCACTTCTCCCCTCCGGCGGCATTTTATTGCTTTGGAATCATACTTATTGAGGATAATTACGGGGCAATTTCTTATCCTTACCAACTATATAGGTATGTGCTTTATTTGATCATCCTTTTACTATCCGAATGGAAATTTTTGACAACAATATCAATGTCGAAAATTCAATCATAACATAAGAGTTGCTTCATCTTGAAAATTATTTTCATTTCTTTATGGGAGTGCATTTCTTCAGGCATTTACATTTTTAAAAAAATCATCCACGATAACATAATTGAATTGTCGAACGGTATAAGGATTCAAATTGTATAGGTATTACTCAAAATGTAATGATGTAAATCATATCTTGTTACCTGCCTTGTTATCTCTGGGTTATAGGTTATATGTAGATACATATAGGTATAATCTAAATTTTCAATCAATTTCATTTTTTCGCCAACCTGCATGCATAAACCACCGTCAAGTCTATGGAAAGAACATATATATATATATTATGCTCAATTTTTTGTGTGTGGACTTAAACAATCCATTAATCTCGGAAACACATTTTTACATTATTTTGGTTTGAAACTACAAATCTTAATCCGGGGTCAGTATACCATTTATTGCATGAGGGTACACACACACGAGTTCAACTAACTCTGAATATTTTCTTGTGAAAATGTATAAAAAGCCAGTTGCCATTTCATCGAAAATCTCAGTCTCTGTTCGGATATCTACCAAGGAAATACAAATAATCCGTAGTACCATTATGTCAGTTTTGGGAAGCAAAAACTAATTTTGTGCACCACTCAAAAGTCCTCGAGTTTCATATATATATATTTATTTATTTATGTAAGTCAGCCGAAATGGACATTCATCGTTTCTTTGTAAGTGAAAACTTAAGAAGGGTCACTAACAATAAATCTATAGCTATATAGACGAACGTATATAATTATTGAGATATGTATTCCTTAAAATGTCCATCTTTTTTTTAGATTGTTTTAGTTGCCATAATTTTTGCCGTAGCAGCAGATGACTCGGAATCAGAAAGCCAGGAGGATTTTCCAGTAGAAGAGAAAGCAATTATCCCAAGTACAATTCTCAATAAAAGATCTAGTCACCAGGTTGGGACACGACTCAACAATGGAAAACAATTTCATGTGAAGCCTAAAGGAGATGTAGGAGATTTTATCAGGAGAAAAACATTGGGCATCACTAGAACTCTCTTCGGAAGTAGCAGTGGTTGGGGGAGCGATGATGATGACCAAGGACGAGGCAAAGGGAAGTCAAAGTCATTAATTGAAGTGAGTAGTACAGAAGAAATAAGTATATAACTTTGCATATTATTACATTCGGAGGATGATCCTTAGAGTGAAACTCTGTACAATAAGTTTAATTAACATATCCCATATATTACGCTTTTTTAAAGGTTCCAAAGATTTACTTTACTGCTGGTTTTGCAAAACGGAAAAAGTTTGAACCGGCGTCAGGCAGCTCAGGTAGCAGTGGAGGTCATGGTAGTAGTAGTAGTTGCACTGGGGGAAATTGTGGCAGTGGAGGTCAAAGTAGTAGTAGCAGTTGCACTGGAGGAAATTGTGGCGGAAGCTCTAGCAGTGGGGGTTGTTCAGGAGGAAACTGTGGAAATATGGACATGTCCAGTGGATCCATGTCAAGCGGATGGGGATCACCAGTCAAAGCACCTCCCGCACCAGTACAAAAAGGAAACTGGGTATGGCTTCAAGAGAAAGCGAATGGGTGGGGCTGGAAAGAAGAGTCCGAGGAGGAGATGGTTTGTGAGTCCAAGAAAGCAATGAAAAAGAAAGCAAAGAAACAGAAGAAAGCAATGAAAAAGATGATGAAGGCGATGAAAAAGTCGATGAAAAAGAGTTCAGGAGGGTGGGGACCACCCCCAAAACAAAAGAAGAAGGGTGGGGGTGGAGGGGGAGGAGGGGGGTGGCCACCACAGCCTGAGGAATCTGAGGAAAATTCTGGTTGGGGAAGGAAAGGGAAAATACAGAAGAAACCTGACAATATTTTTGAATGGGAAGTTGTTAATTGGAAACCCAAGCAGGAAGACAGAGGAAGATGGGCTTTGGATTTTCAAAATGATCCTCCTTTCCAGGAGGACCAAATGTCACCACCGAGTCCTCAGTTTGATCCCGACTCTGACCGTGATTTCCATTCCGATACCCACTCAAATGGAAATGAAAATGACGAGCATGTACAGGAAATGGAGGAATATTCGTATGAGCATTCTCATATGGGAAGACAGAGAACCTCAAGACCACAAGATTCATCCGTTTTTAATCCTTACCCGGAAAATTCTCCAGCATCTTTTGAATCAAATGGGGGTGGCAATGAGAGTCCATACCTGTACAATCCAAGATTTCATCACCAGTCATACAATCAACAATCTTCTTTTTTATACCCTCCTCGTCCTCCTCCCAGTCATTACTTCCCACAAAAGGAAAATTTCAATCGAGAATCAGTTGAGAATCCTCAACTTCGAATTCACAGTAAAAAAAGAGAAAATGAACAGTTAAAATTTGGCTCATCTTCAACTGAGTCCGAGTCCGAATCTAGAAAATCTCCCAAGGAATCATCAATTCTAAAAATCTCCTCCAAAACAAAGCCTACTTTTAAATTACCCGAGAAATTGTCCTTGAGATTAGTTTGCCCAAACCCTGGTAATCCATGGCTGTACAACAACTGTATGTACATCCGTAGTAAATCAAATGACTAAAACTCAAGTGAATATAAGATTTGTATATATATATGTACTCGAGTAAATGATTTAGGGGTTCCTTTTAAATGACTTTCAATTTAGAGTATTTTCTTTAGTGTTTCACACGTCGTTTTTAGTACAAGTTTTGTAATATATTTTATCTTATTTATATATTTGATTAAGTATATCAACATTATGTATTTATTACTGTACATATAATATTTTGAAATTGTGCAAAATTCTATTGTATTTCAGTGCAGAGCACACATTATTCATGTGTTTGAAATTATCTAAATGTCTTGTTATTATAATATTTTATACATATGCCATTGTTATTGCTCTGTCTCACATGCATAAAACGAGTTGTATTTAATTAGGTACTTACTATTATTAATTATGCAAAACGTTGCTCAGAAAATGTTATTAAATATGTAAATACTCAAGACCCTGGAATTTCAAAGAATTTTTTACCATTTCATATTCATTTTATATAAATTATTAATTTGAAACATCAGTGTTTATCATGCTTTCACAATTGAATAGTAATACTTTATTAAGTACTCATATAATTATATATATGGCATCGGCAACAATGAAAAACTGAATTGACAAATGCATATGAATGAGTTTTGTTGTTTTCAAAGAGTTTTCTTCATACGACTTGGATTTAGACCACTTGATTTATTTTGATTTTGGGACTGCTGTTGAGTTCGTTGCTTAATTATGGTCATTTCATAGTCCTCCTCCTCATCCGAGTCTTCGTAAAAGGCTTGCGGTTTGGCTCTTTTGGTCTCCTCAAGGAAAAATGGCGCAATGGCGAGGCAAATTATGGTGAAAGCTATATGCAATTTATAAGGATCCATCAACAGAGCTTTTATACACATTTACAATATGTGGTAGACAATATCAATGAACAATCTTTTATATTATTATTATCTCAATTTACACGTACTTGAAATCAGAATGGGGAAAACCACATAGAAGCTGACTGAGGCTGTGTAATAATAAAATGCTTCAGATCCATACATAAGAATGGTGAGAGACAGTGAACAAATGGACAAGACAATAACTGAAATGACAAGAGAGATTTACATTAATAAATATTACATTACAATTTGAAAAATCTCTTTCTCTAATTTGTTTAAAAACTGTATATAAAGTTTACTTGGCATGTGTTGAATGCTGAGGGCACAGTGAGCCATTATAAATCCTTAAACAAAGCAGGGGATAAGAAAGACATAATTAAAATAACTGTGTCGAAAGATTACACGCTTCGGATTCCGATTACTCCTTATTATGTATTTAATGTGAATAATGCGTAACAGGTTAAAAGTCAAAAGTACCATTCAGGCAGTGATAACGCCCCATCATTCGAGATAACGGTGGTCCAACTAAATTTAATTGTAAATCCAATCAAGCATAAAGATTGTGAACAATTGACAGACTGTAAATTGATTATACTATTATACTATATATTTTTACTAATTGCGATGTATATATTTATTTCGTATGGTGTACTTTGTTCAGGGATTTCTTGAGCGGTGAGGAGCATTTGTTTCTCGTCGATGAAGCAACGTATTGCATTACTAAATTCAATGAAAGCAACAAAGGCAATCCAACCACGAAGGGCGTAAATTACAGGATGAACCATATTTTAGACTTTTCCTGCTATATTTTCAAATTGAACTGCCTCCAGAAATTCCTTTTCTCCTTTGATTTTTTCCAGACACAGTTCCGACTTCCGGGGCTTTATGACTGTGTAATAATAATTATTATTGCTTCCGCTGTATTTATAGAGTATATTATACAGTGTGTTAAAAACACTTTGATTTTAGGTTTCGCCAAACAGTCTTCTCTCAGACACTGATCTGAATACGATTTTGGATTCTCTTTGGGGTTCTTTTGAATCACCACGGCCAAATTTCCATCAGTTGAGACGCTCAAGTAAACCTACAAACCAGAACCAGAAGTCATGAGAGAATTAAATTAAATCTGAGGAAATTTTTAACCCTGTCTTTTGGATTTAATACGTTGCAAAATTATCAGCGTGTTTCCTACGTGACCACATTTTATTTATTATCCGAAATGCTGAATAATAATAGTCTGTATAGAAACATTTAGTAAGCAAAGAGCAAAACTAATGATCTTGTAAGTTTTCTTTGACTGAAGAAGAATGGTCGATCAAATGAATTTGAAGCACTCTCAAATCCAAAAAAGAAAAATAAGCTGAGACTCTCTCAACTCGAGAGCTTCCTCTCCTTCAGAATCTCGAAAACTCTAAAAAATGTGTCAAATTTGAAACGGTCCAGTAGGATTATACCCAGAAGAAGTAGTATATAGCAGTAGTAGTCGTAGGACAGCCATGGCCATCGTACTCGCCGAATTCATTACTTGTTAAATTTTTACCCCATAAACCACTGATAAATTTGAAGAGTCCTTCACATTCTGGGGAATACAAAGAGAAATAATAAGAATAATACAACACAAAAATCATACACACTTTCTATAAACTAAACCCAAATTGAATTTTACTAATCGAAACAATTTAATCATGATGGCGGACTCGCTCATGACTCCGACAAATGTACACAGTAGTGTGACAATGATTTCCCAGTCTGCTAATATCAGTCAAGCAAGTATAAAAAGTAAGGGCTCAAAGAATCGGGTAAGTAGCGGTGGAGGGATTAGTGATCCTGAAGAATATTCATCAGCCGTTGCAGTGGCAGTGGCCAATATAATTGCAAGTGCCAAAGCAGAAGACTACAAAGAAGCACAAGAAATTTATCGAATTGACGACGCCACAGAACTCGCGTCAGTCGAGTCCATCAATTCCATTACACCAGCCAATAAGAAATCCAAAGTGAAAAAAGCCAAAAGTAAAATTATTCGAACCAAATCAAAAACCAAAACAAATGCAGTTAAAAGATCTGCTACAGCCAAACCTGCTGCGAGTCGACAGGAATCCTTCGGTTCTCTAGCCATTGCTCTTCACAATGTGAGTCATTTTTATATATTGCAATCTTTATTTATACCTCGATTACATAGAAAAAAGTTTATATTTAAAACAAGAGAAATTTCAAATTCCGCTATAGTTATACAAAAATCAACCAAGAGTATTCTCGATTTTCAAAGAAAAGTTTTTAGACTCTCTCTCTCTCTCTCTTGGCTATATGCAGAGGATGGCTCTTCCTATAAAAACCGACCTATTTAGGCCTGTAGAAATTCTTGGGTGGTCAGCAGTGTAATGGAGGTAATTATAAATAAGAAAGGGGTACATACTGTCTATACTACAAAAATAAAATTTTCATTTTCATTAAAAACGCCCCCCGGAATTGACCCCAAAGTGGGGGGCATGATTTTAGCGTTTTCCACGCCGTGTTTGAGCTACAGGGCCAAAGTGGAGGAACCAAAAGTTAAAAATATAGTTATTTTTTAATTAGGGGGTCATAATGTACTAATATATGAAAGTCAACAATGAAAGGCAAAGGCCAAAGGGGAAAAATCGTCTGTTGAATGATAACCCTGAAAAGTCCTGAATTCGGGGATTTTTAGGAAAGTTGACCTCCTGACCTCCGTGGACAATGCACCATCTCAAAAAGACATGTCCACAAAAGGTTAAGTATCCACAAGAACGGCACAACGAATAATCAAACATTTTTGTAAGATTGAGCGACGTTCAGCTCGCGTCTACAGGCTCAATCAACACCACATAATAAACCGGAATTGCAAACTGTCGAAGGCTGTAAAAAGGTCATGCGTGGAACAAAGTCAGATTTCATGGTCACTTTAGATGGAGCACTAAATGTCCTACACAGTACACACGAAAAACGAAAAATCTGCTACGTCAGAGAAGGTCAGGGCATCTCTGAAAATTGGGTGGTGCATGAGAACCACTTTTTTGAACTCTTCATGATCATCGGCGCGTTGACCGGTTGTGGAACTCTGCCACTAATAAAATATCTCCCAAAAAGTAAAAATTAGTGGACAACAATACATTGGCTTTGTATTGGAACCATTATTGAAAGTGCAGCGCCAAAAACTGTACTCTGGTGACCTCGACAAGATAACAGTTCACAGTGATGCTGCCTCCCCACACACCTCCCCCAAAATCGGATCTACGCACTTGCCCTTGAGGACAGGATGGCCATCAAAATCATGAACAATAGCCGTTTCCCAGTCAAATCACCTGATACAAGTCCCATGAATTTCTTTGGACTCGGCTATCTGTAACGAAGGCTTTGCCGACGCCGCCCAACCAGTAAAATAGGATCGTGGAAAAAATCTAAAATGGCACGATCAACTTGACCCTGTTCACCAATGTGTACAAATCTTGGAAAAAAAGACTCGAACTTGTAGTTAAGAGACAGGGGAATCACACAGAAAATACTAAAACCACCCATTGTCGTTTTAAATACGTAAATAATAATATTGAAAATCGGTTTTTATACGAAGAGCCACTCTCTGTATATGCAAACACACTCCAAAATTCAGTACAATATGATTTAAATTAAGGATGGAAACTCTTCAGTATTTTACAGAAACCATTCAAATTCAAAGGTGTTCAGTGTATAACCTGTGTGATGTCAACTAGGAGTAAACGTAGAAAAAAAAAAGAATGAAAAACGAAAAGGAAAAAAAAACGATATACCGTATAAGCTGTAATAGAACCCCAGGGGTTGTATTTGAAAATGTTATAGAACCCCAGGGGATGTATAGCAGGGT
>JAIUND010003118.1:0-17605 GCA_034699125.1 Gisinianus flammeolus | reverse complement strand
ATTGTAAAAATGTCTCATTTCTCCCCCATTTTTAATTGGAACAGGTAAATGAAGTAAGTCATGACCGTCCCCACGATCTGCAACAACACAAAATTCAAGATACAAACATGACATCAAGACAACTTTACATCAACACGAATCATATAGAAAGATAGATTTGAACTTCCCTCTTTTATATTCTTTCTCACCGCTGGTATAATTCCGTAATCAATTTCCAAAAATCCCAATACCGTCAAATCCCAATTCCAGCTGCCCATTAATTTCAACACTCGCCGCACCTTTCAAATCATCAACATTCAAAATACAACAAAATTCAATGCAAACGATGATTAAAATGCTAAATGTACTCGTGGTTTGGTTGAAGTAAGGAAGATGTCGCCTATGCTGCCTCCCTATACTGCCTCCCAAAAAACCTATGCTGCCTCCTAAAAATCTTATGCTGCCTCCCAAAAAACCTAACCTAACCAAAATACCTATGCTGCCTCCCGTTTTTGGGGAGGCAGCATAGGGAGGCAGCATAGGCGACACCTTCCTTACTTCAACCCGTGGTTTCTTTTACCTCGCGGGGACTTGGAATTTCCTCGTTGAAAGAAGCCAAAAGAACACGAATCCTCTCACGATTTCCCTTCATCTGCGTGCAAAAAGAGGTTCGAGAATGTTCAAAACAATGTGAATTTAATCCCAATTCAATCTGTGGTTTTGTTGGAATAAGAGTGAGATTGAAAAGGGCTTAACTTGACTTTTGATAAAGTGCCCCCAGTGACTGAGAAATCCAAGCAAAAGGATGGAATTCATAGATCCGAGCCCTTGTAAAACGCTCTTATAGATTTCCGCACCCGTTTCTGCTGGTTTTGATTGTGATGTCAAATTCGAAGTTGTGAGAAGCGCAGACGCAATTTTACACAATAGGGCGAGCGAGAAAATCCCGGAAATTGACCCAAAAGTTTCAAAGCATCTTCTCAACTCTTCAAATTTCTTCAAAATCCGCACGGGGAAATCCACCGAGACAGAAAAACCCTCCTCGGCCTTGTCTGTTACCGTGACAGTGACAATTCGGATTTGGAGTGACTTTGTTGGTTCAATTACTTGAAACGACTGGAATTTGGGGTCGGTGTAAACTTTACAAATCTCTTCGACGAGATTTCGTTGTTCCTCAACCAAAGCGAGTCCGAGAACGGGCAGGAACAAAATAGCAAAGAGTGCCGAAGTGATGGGAAGGAATCCCAACAAAGCGAAAACCCCTTTACGAATCCAATTGATTTCCGGGATGATTCAAAGATGATAACGAAGGAAATTGCAATCTTCACAAGTGAAACCATCCCAACTCGAAAGCGTCCCGATTTCCACGACAGCCCAAAGAAAACACAGGATGAAGCTTGCAATTAAAATCCTGCCCATTTCCCCAATTTCACTGTGACGACCACTTCTTATTATTCTTGTTGCCGGGTTTTGAGGCGACAAAAAGAAATGAAGCGACTGGATGCGGGAGGAAAAGACAAAGGAAGTGATGCGAATGGCCAGGTCAGAGAAAATAATGGAGCTCGTCTGGGTCCAAAAAATGATTTGAATGAAGAGAGAAGAACTTCCAGAGAGAAACTCCACCGAATTACTCAAACTCAGATCCAGAACAAAGACGAACATGAAGAGGATGAAGAAACCGTTGAGGATGAGAGGAAATGGCCGTTGAGGGGTGCGGGGAGAACCGGTCCATTTCCCAAACTGGAGAATCATCCAGATTAATCTAGAGAACGGCCTGAGCATCTTTTCAAACCAAATTAAATTCCGTTGATTCCCACAATCAAACGATGCTAAAAATGAACTACGAATGTGAGGAAAATAACTATGAAAAACAAGCTTGGAGAAATTGTATGACAAAACGAGGACATTTTGATGAAGCAATTTGATGGGGTAAACAAACAAGAAAAACATCACGCCCTTTTTGTCCCAATCCCATTAAATTGTGTGTACATACAAATATTTGGATTGGGTTTGTTGGCTGGATCGAGTCATTTTGCATTTTGTTAAAACATTTGTCTAGTAAATAAAACTATTTAATTGCGATTAAAATTTACAACTGCTATACAAAATCCAAAAAAAGTGACGGGTCCTGCCATCTCTACGCAACAATTTCCGTTCGGGGCGCGGGATTTCAAATTCACTACGACGAAAAAAGAAAACGGAAAATAATTGCACACTTTTGTTCCGACGAATTTTTATTTTGTGTCCTCTTTTTTATCACACACATCAAAAAAATCACAATTAGTCATTTAATTTAGATTAAAACAGTACAAACATATTTTGGACAATATCGGATTGCTTAAAGATTTGTGACACGATGGACTCGGCATCTTCATCATCAGGGGAATCGGAGAACGAGTTGAGAAAATACATCAATTTCGATTTCTTGTAAAATATTAAATATAAAATATCTCGTCGAGCCTTTTGTATGCAACTTGAAATGTTTACATGATTTCCATTGACAGATTGTGGGTCTGTTAATTTGTTCCAACAAGGAAAATATGTACAAAATTCCTTATTCTTACCAACAAATTAATTAAAGCTCTTAGACATTTATTTATATTATCGTCAAAAAACTTGACATGTGTGGGAAATGATAAAGAAAATATAAATTGAGCATGAAAATATGAAGTGAATTTTGAACATATGCTTGATTAATTTTAAAACAGATGAGTCCTCGGCAAAGTACGAGCAAACACGAGGTGCAACAACAAGGAATTGAATCATCGTCAAGTGCTGAGGATGAAATATCAGAAAATAACGAAAGGCCGGTCAAGGAAATTAAAACTGATGGGAATGAAAGCGAAGATTTGGTCGATTCAGAATCATCCAATAGGAAGAGGACTACTATATTCGGGGATTTACCCACAGAGGTAATAGTGATACAAAATATACAGAATTCATGATATTTGAAATTGTGAATTTTTCAAAATATCATAGTGAATTGAGTGAATATTATGAGTACCTATATTTGTCAAATTTGAAATTTCACAGATGAAGATGAAGGTTTTGAAGAAATTGAGCACTCGAGATCTTTTCAACTGTCGTCGAGTAAATTGGGACTGGAATAAAATCTCCTCCGCAATTTTAAGGGATCTTCCTGCTCCTCAATTGGCTTTTCATTGTCATGATGATGATGATGATGACGATGGAAAATTTATTTGTTGGGAGGCCAAGAGGAAAACTTTACCTGAATTTGTTTCTTGTTTCCTCCTCTCCGTGGACATGAAAACAAATTTCCCCTTTACTCATTTCCTTTTCGATGTGCAAACATTTAACTCGTCCGACCTGAGCATTTTCTTACTAAACTGTGGGAAAGTAATTACATCTCTCACAATCAGTTTAAAATTCTCTAGATGTACGGAGCTCGAGGCAATTCTTAGGAACATCCGAAAATTGCTTGTAGAGCAAGCGCCGAATATTCAACATTTAAACATTGACTCATGGGGTCTACCTTCATCTTCTTCCCTCCGACTCTTCCCTGCTGACGATGATGACTCTCCTTCTCAAATCACACTACCTCAGCTGAAATCCTTGGAGTGAAAATGGAAGAATTTCCAAGGGGTCATCAAGGATCTTTTAAGAGCAGCAATTAACTTGGAATCGTATGAAGGAGATTGGGGAAAGATGAATCCCATTCCATTACAAGATTTGGAGTATTTCCATTCCATGAACAAACTCCATCTCATCAAGGAAATTACATTGAAACCAGCTTCAATGGACTTGACTAATTTTTCCAGGAAATTTCCTCATCCTCACTTCTCGTTGAAATTAACTCAGTTAGAATTGATGACCGACTCACTTCAAACAAAGCCGGAGCTCTGGGCAAAAGTGGGTGATTTTATCACTCATTTACTGGAATCTTCAAAGGGAACTTTGCATGGTTTGAAATTGAAGCCCATTGGATTTGTACCGGGTCTCGAACTTCCCACTTTCTCTAAATTAATTCAACTGGAATTGTCGGATGGGTTTTCGGGGGAAAGCCCTTGTTCCCGTCCAACTGTGACTACAAGCAAGTTTTCCCGCGTCTCCAGGAATTAAGTAAGGAAATCCGTTTATAATACACGGAATTACAATTCGTACAATAATTTCTAATTGCGTATATTCAAGATGATATTATTATTTAAATCTTTCCATATTATTTTTTTGCAGGCTATAGATTTGACAATGGAGACACGCGAGTGGGGTTCCTCTTTCCGGACTCGGTTAAGCTCCCTTCATTCCCAAGTGTCACGATCCTCCAGGATTCCTCTGAACCTCCTTCGAATGGGATCATGGAGAAAATGGCGTTGATGTGCCCGAATGTGACGAGTCTGACGGTGGATGAAGGTAGCGAGGATTTCTCCGTATTTAGTCGGATAATTTGGGCAAAGTTTACAAAGTTGAAATTCCTCAATCTGGCCGTGGATAGAAGCCGTGGAGAAAATGGGGAGGATTTTGCTATTGACTCGGCTCTGACGGGGATCTCCATCGAAGAATGCCAAATTCTTTACAACAGATTCAAAAGGGACAAGAAAAATCGAAAGCAGTCCATGTCTATCGAACAAAGACGACAACTTTATCGAGAATTCCCTTCCATTTTGAATTTGACGGGTAAAGAAACCACAAGCTGTTTATAAAATATAAACTAATATACTATATATAATAGCACAACATCCGTCTCAGTATTTTTTATTTTAGGTTCTATATACTGTTCTCACAATCATGTAATGTGTCATTTCTATTCGCTTTCTTATATGTTTGGTCAGATTTGCATGATTTTCGGCTGAGTGTGTCGTATTACGTCCCCTCGTATACGCCCTACGAAGTCTTTTTGGATGCTGTGGATGCTGTGACGGATGTGAGTCGTCTCTGTGCTTTTCAGCTGTTGCCGAATCTTGAAGTGAAGCTCATGGAAGAGGCGTACTGAGAACTGAGCGTTCATTTACAGTTATATATAGTGATGTGATTCTGTAAAAGGATATATGATTTGATTAGTTGAGTTGAGAAGTGAAAAAGCGTTTATGTATTTTTCTATTCAAAATTGTGTATATTTTACTAAATGAATTTAAAATATTATCACATTACTGGATTTTATTATAGTTACAATGTTGAGCCAAGTATTTTTCTGTTGTAAGTTGTAAAAATATATATAAAAGATATATAGTTAGTTTATAGTATTGATTCTCCACAGTTGACCAAAATGTTCTCCATTTATGGCTTCATGATTTGTATTATAAGTACCTATATTTATACAAATGAATGAAATGAACTTGAAAGCCGATGAAATAAATTTTATAAATATTTACTTTGCATTTAAAATCTATATACCTAGATACTCACTTCCCATGTAATTTTTATATTCAGCACCACCAAAATGTGAATATTAATTAAACACAACATCAATTCAATGTAAATTGACGGTGAGACGTTTTTTGAAGGTATAGTTGAGAATTTTCCCAGGTATGTGTGTGCTGGAAATGCAGGACTTAATGTGAGAATTTTGCACCGTCGCCCCGATGAATCTCTTTCCACACATTCTGCGTGTGTGCGGACACCGACGAAATTCCGCACTCACAGCATAAATCCCGTGAGAAAGTCAAGTTATGTTTAATTAATTGAAGTGGGCGATCAAATGCCAGTTCACAAATGTCGCACGACACTCGAGCCAATTTTGTTCCATTTATATAAATATAGTGTTTTGTAATTTTCATTGTTGGATTTGTTTTCTTGATTGTGTGGCTCCCATCTTTTTCACCACATTTATTATGTTTTGATTTCGAGTGGATTTCTATTAATTAATTTAACTGCACTAAAAAAATTTAGAAAGTGTTTTTTGAGCAAACAAATGCAAAAAATAAAGTGTTGGTGTGGGTTTTGTCAAAAGCGAACCCGCAATCGCGTCAAGACTTTTCTTTGTCTTATTTGTGCCTTTGGGTATAATCTGGCAAAGGCGTTGATGCAAGTCGAACACTTCCCAGCAAATTTGACACTCAATTTGAGTGACTCAAATATAAATATATAGAAAATTTTGCGGAGGGAAACACGTGACAAAGGATTATCCAGTGTGGAGATTTATTAAAATTATGTTTCTTGATGTGTGTGGCCACTTTTATATTTATGTCTCGTTGCTCTTCACACATTTTTTAAAAATTGAGAAACAGAAAACTCTATATATACTATGCAGAAGAAACATTCCAATTTTTGGTGGGGACTGTGCAAAAGTCAATGAGAAATTACTGGAGAGAACGAGAAAGATGAATTTGCGTGTGCGAATTCCCACTTGCAAAGTGTCGTCACTTTGCAAGGTTCAAGCGAGTGTGAGCATTGTGAGCGAGCGGACAAGAAATTAACATGGAGCGCCATAAGCAACAATGTATTTCCCGTTCGTATGTAAAACTCTCCACTGTGTCTTTCCTTCCCAACGGATTTTACCCATTTTTTGCAAGCCATAGGTAAATCAGTTGTGGAAAACAGAATTATGTAGAAAAATCCTCGAATTTTGTGACATTTCAGCATTTGCGTCATGTTAATTAAACCAGTCAATTTTGAGCTGACGAGTTCCCAACTGCAACTGCCAATTGGCAAGCAAATCGTGACACATGCATGTATTTTGGTGTGGATAAATATAACTAATTCACCATGAAAGCTCAATTTCGTATTTAACTTGTAATTTATGCCCGTACAACTTTATAAAATCGGCATGTTTAAAAACGTGCACTAGATAAAAAACAGAAAAAAAGTAAATTATACACTAGATACAAAGCTGAAAAAAAGGAACTTACAATAGATAAAACTGCATTTTAAATTTGGGCCTATACCTCGAAAATTGATCTGGAACCGCCACTGATTATTTTTTCTTTTTGAATCAACAATATATATACTTGAGCATTTTTCTTGTCCACAAGTATTCCAGTTTGAAATTAAATTACCTTTGAAATTTCCCTCTTGTTGTCAAGTTGTTGTGGTGAAAAATGTCCAAATACTTTCCGCACATATCATTACAAGTTTTGGTTTTCATATATATATAAAAGGAATGGGGAATTACAAATCGAATATTCATGTAGAAAAGAAAATGAACCCACTTTTCGTCAATCAGAGAAAACCAAAAAACGCCATCAAGAATGGTTTAAATTATATACTCAACCGAATGAAACGTATAGAATTGAAATTTCATGTGGGCAGAAAGACAGCCGAAAATGGGAAATTATATGTGAAAATGTGGGGAAAGGAACCAAATTTAATGAGTGCTTTATAGCCGTCATGCGTCACACATAACTGCAATAATTACACTTTTCCATCACTCCGTTCTCCACATGCTAAAATCATTCAAAACTCCACAAAGGTTTGAACTTTGTCTTCATTTCTTTTTTCAGTCACAGGTTTTGTACTTTGAATTTCTTGCAAAATTTCTCTCTCATTCACAATCAAACTTCTCACCAAAAAACAGCTTAAAATGTTGACTCGTCAGGATTTGAGATATTCTTACGGCGTCTTTGCTTTGGCCTCCAAACTGAATTTGATTCCCGTCACATTCGACTCACTGACAGGTCAAATGAGAGGTCAACCGTCCATTTGGAGAAGAATCATTTTCAAATGCTGGCAACTCCTGTTCGCCTGTCAGTTGAGCTTCATCTCCATCCGCATCATAAACTCGACTGATGTCTTCTCGAATTCGAGTGAAGATGCTGGCGATCGGGATTTCACGCCCATCCTGATCATCATCCTTGCGAGTTTCACCGCCAGATTCTCGCATATCCGTATCACTTTTGATCTTCATCAGGATCTTCATACAAAAGTCTACCATGAAATCTTTGGGATTCGTGGTAACAAATTGAAACTCTTAGATATACTTTTCATTATACATATTGGGTATTATTTTCATGTATCCGAGAGCTTTCTGGCTTTTCTATCGTTTCAGTTGAGTTTGAGTTGGCGTTGGTGTCGGATCGGCAGACTTCCGGTTCCGGTGCAAATGGGGAGGAATTACAGCAGTCCAGTCCATCACTTGGAAAGAAAACTCGAGTGGAGTTTCTCCTCTGCCAGATTCCATTCATTCTATATGGAGCATTCGGGATGTATTTCATTCTGTACCTTTTGAATATGGACATTCCGATTCTCCTCATTTCCATCCTGCCAGCTGATTGGAGAAACTTTTGGACTGTGATGTTGACACTCTCACTGGACACGCTCTTTCTCTTCATCAATCTCACCTGGACCATTTACATTGCGTTCTTCAGTCTCTCCTTCATCATGACTTTTACGGATGTCACCCGCACCGCCAACAACGACATCCGGTAAACAGCTGGATTCAATTCCAATTCCACAATTCCACTTACAGAAATATTTCCGAGAAGACTTTTTCGTTCATGTAGATTTTTGGACTTGATTTCGGCGGCACTCGTTTGAGGAATTGTTGACGCATTTCCGGACGCTCCGCCAATGTCAACTCCAACTGCAGTTCTTCAATGACGTCTGTTCGAGCGTGCTCTACGTCATCAAGTTGCTCTGTGTGCTTGTTAGTATTTTGGGAGGATTCTCCGCCATTCGAATCTCCCACCGAAATCCATTGCTCGCGCTTGTCTATCTCATGTGCAGTGTGGACGTGAGTGTGGCTTACATTGCCATTTTCCAGCTGGCTTATCGCGTGACCGAGAGCGCCGGGGATTTCCTGAATGTCGTTCAAGTGGCGTCTGCTGGATTGACATCCGGATCACGTGACCATCAAAAGTACTGCGAGAGGATGTTGAGATCCATTCGGGCGATGGCAGTGAATGTCGGTGGATTTCATCAGGTCGTCCGTCCCCATTTTCGTCGATTTTGTTGTGAATGAAATTGTGGGCCTTCTCCTCACTTTCTAATATTCTCAACCACAATATTTCCGATCTTTTCCATTATATATTCTCATTTTTTGGCTGTCCCTTGGATTTAATTTTGAATATTTTGCTATAAATAGGCGTTAAGTGTATGATTTTGTACTCCAAGGATAATTTAACTTTATATCCTTTACGAAAGAAAAATCCAGGTTAAAGCATTTGCAGGTTTCCAACTTGGAACACATTTTGTTTCAAAGTTTAAAAAACTGGAGACCGTCTGCTGAGAATGAGAATCCGATTAAATATATAATTATCATCTTTGCTGACAGTTAAATTCATTTCATTCCAACATTTTCAACTCCATAATTTTACTTTTTATGGAATGTGACGGAAAAGTCCGAGTGATAATTCACCGACTGGAATTCCCTTAAAAAAGTTGAAAGTGCCCATTAGAAAAGTAACGTTGTCCGTCCGAAATGAACAGTGTAAAGGAACTAAATGAGAAATAAACGATTTTACCTAAAACCTCCATTATTTTAATAACGTTTTTTGTGAAAACGATGAGAAAATGAATGTGTTGAGATGTTTTTAGTCCATTTCCTTTGTTTGAATGGGCGCACTTTATTTTCTTTTAATTACCGCGCTTGGAAATTTCATTCCCAGGCGTATTTTGCGTCGTAGTCACACAGACAAAGATAGAAACTTTAATTGTCAACTCATCACTAGGGCTTCTCATCGGTTCGGTTTGTCGGTTTAAACCGACGATTTGAACCGATCGGTTTGCGTTCGGTTTGAAACCAAACCGAAACACAGGTATCGCTTTCGGTTCGAGTCGGTTTCAAACCGAAACCGACCGGTTCGGTTTCAAGCCGACTCGAACCGACTACAAAAATACCAGAAAATACATGGTATTTTCAAAATATTTTTTCAACCATTGAAAATGGCGCGTCAAAAAAAAAGAATCGAATGCTTAAATTGACGTGTTTTTGGTTTCTAACCGACTCAAACCGATCGGTTTCGGTTTCAAACCGATTCAAACCGATCGGCTTCGGTTTGGCTCGGTTCGGTTTATATTTAAACCGACAAACCGATCGGTTCGGTTTCGCTTCAAAACCGAACCGTGAGAAGCCCTACTCATCACCATATTTTGCTTATGGCATTTCGATTCAAATGGGAAAATCGGTTCTCTTCAGTCTTTTTTCTCAATCGCCCTTTTGATTTTGTTAAAGCCAAACATCTTACAAAATTGCTCGTTATTCGAACGCGATTGCAAAAAGACAAACGACGATTTCAAAGGCAAAATGTTTGGATTTCTTGCAAAGAAAATGGACCGCATTCGATTAGAAATGAAAACGTTTCTTCGAGCCGAACGGATTTTAAAGTACAATTTCATAGCGTTTCACATCATCTCAAAGTTCGGTTTGTTCCCCATCAAATTCAATCGGGAAACGAGTCGGACAGAAGTAGAAAAGAGGAAATTGTGGAAAATGATAGCTTGGATTTGGCAATTTTGTGGGTTGGCTCAAGCTGGCTATTTTGCTACTAACCGTGTCCATCATAACTATACGTACAATCAACCAACCTGAAACCTGGGAATCCACAAGCAGTAAATTAAATGGCAGTAGTTCACTAAATGAACCTTCGTTACCACAGAAAACAAGTCTTAATTTGACCAAACTTTTTTTCGGAAGCACAAGAAAACTCCAAATGGAGAGTAATTGGACAATTTGGTGACTGTAATTTAAAATTACAATTTACCTTCATCATTTCTCTAGTCAATTTCCAGGAATCTGAGAGAAAAACGAACCATTTCATTTCTCATTTCATCCAGTTGGATTTGGTATTTGATCGCCTCGGAAGGAAATCAAGGTCAAAAATATATAGGAACTCTCTTCTCATTCAATCCTTCACACATTATTGAAATGTTGACTCGGGAAAATCTGCATTGGAATCTCTATCCTGTCGAAGGTGAGACTTTTCCCGGTGACCTTTGACCTACTCACAGGTCACATGACCACCTCCAAGACTCTCTCCACCAAAATCCTGTCCAAATCCTGGCAGTTTGGGGCGGGTTTGTATGGATTCTCTGTTCTCCTTCGAGCCATCCTTGAAATCCTGTGGGACTCGGATTTAATTGGAAAAGACAAAGCGGCTCTGACGGAACTCAATTTAAATTCGGCTCCCTCTGCTAACGATTAGTTGTGTGAGCTTCGTCACGATGCAAACTGGTTTCATCATCATGTTTGAACTCGAGCCGATGGTCAACGCCAAACTGTTCAATTGTCTCCTCTCAACTCCAGCTGCAGACGACGACGATGATGATGACAATGCGATCAAGTCAGAAATAAATTCCTTGGAGATGAAACCTCTCAAGAAATCCATCAAATCCCCATCAAAATCAAAGTCGCCAAGCAGGAACATGACGGAACTGTTTGTCCGTTATTTCGCCTTCCTTGGTTACCCGATTCTTCTCTTCGTTCCGATTTTGTACTGGACGGACCCGGATTTTCCGATCCTCTTCATCGCCTGGTGGGACCCCCCACGACGCACGCTGACCCTCTACTTGATCGGCCTGACAGTGGACTCTCTCCTCTTATTTTTCTACTCTGCCGGCGCCCACTTTGGCGCCTTCTTCATCATCACTTTCATCCAGAAATTCACAGGCAAATGCGGTGAACAGCTTGAGGAATTTCGGTCAGTACCAGAAACACGGAAAAAACGAATATGTATAATACATTCAATTTTGTATTTAATTTGAATTGTCATTGTCTTACATTTTCCTAATAATTTGTTTGTTTTTTTTAATCTCCATCTTTAAGTCGGGGGATTTGGTTGGGAATCCGAGTTGGCGGTCGGATTATTGGGATTGAGGAGCAACTCCGTCGCGCATCTCTTCAATTCCTCAAACTCCAATTGTCCCTCTTCAATTTACTTTTCTCTCCATTGATTTTCCTCTCAAAGCTCCTCGCCTTTGCACTGTCCATTGGCGGAGGTTTTGCTGCCATCAAGTTGGCGGAACGGAATCCTCCATTTTCCGGATTGTACGCGCTGACGGCAGCCAATGGGATTTGCGTGTTCATTGGAACGTATCATGCGGGTTTTTGGATCCCAGAGAAAGTGAATGAGATCAAAAGGAGGATTTCCCTGCGTGTTCCAAGCATTCGAACGTCCATTCGGGGAGTCCGTTTGAATCGAGGCAAGGAAATCAAGGAAATTCGGCAGATTGTCCGGTCCATTCCCGCAATGGGAATTCAAAGCGGGGGATTCCATGTTTTGGACAGCAAGTCCGTTCCCGTTTTTGGGGATTTTGTGTGCGAGCAAATTGTGAGTCTGCTCGTCGCATTCTAATTGTATAACAATGAATACATAATATTATATAGACTATTCATCCTCACACAAAAGACTTGTAATTGTATTTAAAATTTAAATATGTGTACGTGTTTATCTTTTTGATGGATTTCAAAAGGTCATAACTATTTACAGATATACAAATGAATGGTATGTACACATACATATCGTTGGCCTATAAGTACAAAAAGCCTCAACTCATGTTGGCCCGAGAAGGCGTATACCAATATGGCGTACACTCATATTCACCGTCTGGGGCCAGCATTAGTTGAGGCCTTTATGAATGAGACCAAGGATACGATATGCAAACTTTACTATACGATTATATTATACTTTCGGCATATAGAATCCCAATTCAATTATTAGCAGGAATTCATTGCTCAAGTCTTTCAGAATTCCTTGTATAGCTTCAAAAGTCTACCGTGTATATATACAGCTATACAGGTACTGTAATAGAACCTCTGGAGTTGTATCAGAAAATGTGTGCTATACACATAAGTAGGTATATATGTACGATACAAAATTCAAAATTCAGAAAATTCAGGAAAGTGTAAGAAATTCCTGGGGGTTTTGATGCATGAGGATTTCATCACTGTGTGGATTTCATAATAATAATAATAATAATAATAGCTTTATTGTTTTCTCCATGCTCCAAAAAAATAAAAAATTCACACACGCTCTTGCTATATATATTTTTCTTTCATCCACATCCGCACAGCATCACGGCCGCGCCATGCAATTCTCGTTCTCACAAGGGCGCTGCATTTGTACCTATATAATTATATATATTGTGATAGTTGATTCATTTGGGATTGTCCAGCTCCATACACATACAGAGTCTCGGGATTTTATAGGATTTACACTGCTGTGGGAAATTCCGAGTGGGGCAGAAAAACAAGAAGTAAAGTGTATATGGAAGCGAAACTGTGATTGTGAATTATCTTATATATATCGTTAGCGCAATTATATATTACATAATACAGAATGCAGCAACACAAAACAAGTCGCATGGCTAACAGATTGTGTGTGGGGAATTGCAACACATCACACACACACACACACACACAAACAAAGCAAACACATTGACCAAGAGACTGTTAATGACTTTACACATTTCCCGTCGGTTTTTTCCATATCAATAAATCATCTCACTCACACAATCACAGTGTTTCTCATTCCTTTGACTCGTTAAGTTAAACGGTTTTGAGCTCAACTTTTGGACGCATCTTCAGTGTGTTTACAACTCACAAATACAGTGAAGGTCTCTCCTCAACTCCATTTTCCATTCATAATATATAATATATGTACATATCGTGTGTTAAGTTCACAAAGGAACTATAATTATTTTCCTTAATTTCGTTGACCTGCTCCAAAGGTCAAATGGCTGGAGATGGAGCTTTGGGTCCTTCGACATTATTGTCTGCCATGACCTTTTCTCTGTCATCCTGAATTGTTTCAGAATTTTACCCACAAAGACGGACGCAGTCGTCGCATTCCCGCAAATTAAGGAAAATCGTTATAGTTCCTTTGTGAACTTAACAGACAATATATATAGATTTACTCCAATTGGATTTGGAATTTGGATTTCACACACAAATTACAATTACAATTATACTCGAAGTCTGCCCAATCATAAGACACAATATTGGAAAATATGTTGAGCTCTCGTCTTCTCGTCACTTTGTGTCTGCTGTGTGCCATTTTCCAACTACAATTTTCCTGTGGACTCCCGACAAATGTGACTTCCTTTTCTTTGCCATCATCATCAGAGGATGATGATGTGTTGAGAGAAAATCCTATTCAAACGTCAACAATGAGAGTTGAGTTCCCAACAACTTTGATTGTTGAGACGACCACCACATGGCCATCACCCATGAAAAATATTACAAACGGGACGACAACGACGATGACGATGATGGCAGCAACAAATACAAATACAAATACAACAACTTCTGGGCCACCGGCGGCGTCATTGGCAGCCCAAGCAAGGAAAATTTTGACTCTTCTTGCAAACCGGGAAGGACCTTTGAAAGAGTTCAATGCCAATTTCACTGCGGCGTTGACATTGCAAAAATTGGATTTCCTTCCGTTCTCCGCGAACCAATTAAATTCGATGCTGAGTGAGGCAGCGCCGCAAAATCTACAACAGGTGAGGAAAACCATCTGCAGATATTTCTATATTTTGAATGTGTATTAGGAATTTTAATTTTCATGTTATATGAAGTTGTGGATAAGAAAACCCGCCACATACCAGTATCTAGAAGTCGAGATATTTGAGTTTTCCTTTTGGCCGCTTTGGCGCCGATGGCGCGGCGTTTCTCGATGATTTTGTAATTAAAGAAATCACAAGAAAGAAATCATATATTTTGTTTGAATTCAACTATAAACTTTGTAAATTAATTTAAATTATTTGAAATTTTTTTACATCTTTCTAACTGTTTGCATAAAATAGCCCATGTTTTTGTGCATATTCATATGCAAAAAAGTCAAAAATGGTATGTGACGGGTTTTCTTATCCAAAACTTCATACAGTAATTAAAGGAAATTTGAAATTTTATTACTGTGTGCGCGTGCGCGCGCAGTCGTATAGGTTGGAAGACCTGACAGATGATTTGGAGACGTGGGAAGCGCCAATTTACATGCAGAAAAATTATCCTTATTATTTGAGCGGTAAAATAAATATTTTAAACAAATTGGAATTGGAGCTTTTTCTTTTTTAAGAGATTTGAATATGTCTTTTTTACTGATTGGTTTTGGTTTCAATTTCAATGAAATTTAATTCGCATATATAATCATTGGTGGGATTTGTGTGAAGGATTTTTTTATTTTTTCTACGGACTTTTTTAAAATAATTGTGTGAAATGTGGGAATTGAAAAGGTTATGATGAAGAATTGAGGCCGATTTGGATCGTTGAAGGAGGGAAAATGGATTTGAAAGCAATTTCAGAGAAAGGCGGAGAGACGGTGAATACTTTCATGAAATATAGCAAACAAGCTGCGTACAGAGTGATGAAAAGGTATGTATGCGTATGTATACGAAATCTTTCGATTTCCCACGTTTCCCAGTTTTCTCAGTATAGAAAAGATGTAATGAAACGACGGATTCAGGTTTTAGGTCGTTATAGGTCAAAAGAAAGTGAAAAAAAAACAGAGTGGGAATTGGAATTTGAATTTAATTTCTCTTCTCAGTTTTGTTTTACATTAAAAGAATATAAGAAAGGGATTAGAAAAATCTGGACTTGGCTCTTGGCCGATTTGAAGTTGACCGGGTATTTTCTTACTTGGACTTTCCTTGCTCTAATTTCAAATCGGCGAACAGCCGAGTCCAGATTTTTCTAATCCCTTTCTTATATTCTTTTAATGTAAAACAAAACTGAGAAGAGAAATTAAATTCAAATTCCAATTCCCACTGTTTTTTTTGTCACTTTCTTTTGACCTATATAACGACCGTAAATCTATACAACCTGAATCGGTCGTTTCATTACATACTCACTATATTGATGTCTGTGTGTCGCCGTTATACGTTTACATTTCTACACGATGATTTTAAATGTGTGTGATTTGTCTCAAAAGTATTCTCAAGTCAAATACGGAGGATCAAGTGGTGACGGAATTTGTTTGCTTGATTGATCTGGAAGGTTTGGATTTGACACAAGTGACGTACGTACCCAACATTTCTCTTGGCATTAAACTGGCTTTACCGTACAGAACCTTGGTTTTGAATCATTTGGGCGGCGCTGTCGTCGTCAACGGTATATGCGTTTCTTTCTCTTTATATTGTATAGTTAACCATTGCATTTCTAATAGAGTTTGGTAAACCCGTCGTGAAAAGGAAATCGTAAATATTTTGGTGGGGATTTTTAAATTCGTTGGTTATGTGAACTTCAAACTTGGAATTTTAAAAACTCCCACGAAAATATTTATGATTTTCTTTGTACGACGCGTTCACCAAACTCTCTCATTTCCAATGTCACATTATCAATTTTAATTTTTCCCGCTCCCACAATTCGGGGATAAAGCTTCAACAAAATGTTTAACAAAGAATGCGAGTTTTCAGACTGTTTTTTTTTGTTTTAGCAAACTACTTGGCTGAGACTGTCATTCAATTTGCCAAACCAAGTGAGTTTTATGTATTTTTTATTTATTTGTTTCCTTTTTATACGTTTTCACACACATCATTCCAAATTCCGAGACTTCAAAATGTAAAATTTGACTATTATATAATTAATCTGTCTTTTGTGCACATTACTCAACAAGTTTTGGGTGCGATCATGGAGAAAGTTGATGTATTTGGGACGAAAAATCAGACATGGAAGCCATTTGCACGTCGATTTTTTGGTCCCAAAAATTTACCACCTTGGTACGGTGGTAGCGAGAGCAATTACAAACCACTCTTTGTATTTGGCTAAACTATAAAACTATGACAAAATAAGCATATGGACACGAATACACGAAAGAATCCAAATTTGCTGCAGCAGGGAAGCCATCAATTTATTCAACAAGAGGACGACTTTAACAAAAAAAAAATGCGTCTATTTCAATTATACAACAAACTGATTTTAAATGGAGTGACTTGTAAAAACAAAAAACCCTCAACAAATAGCTTCAAAACTATTAATGAATTTTTTACATTTCAATTTATTTTTTTCCGTTCAAACTATACATATATTGGCACTTTTCCACATATATCTGTATATAGTCAAAAGTGCCATTGACACACATAATAAAAACTTCTGGACGACACAAAAACTGAATGCAGTTCAATATACATATTTCATTTATTATTGTCACACACGATTTTGAAACGACAGTTAATCGGAATTAATTATTAATCAGAATCGTGTATTGTCGCCAATAAATAATACGAAGCTTAACACTTACACAAAGCAAACGAGTGTGGAAACCATCATCACAATCCCTATATTATATATTCTCAATCCCCACACAGCACACAATCAACCATACACACAAGCAATCCTAATATAGGTACCTATGTCATATGATGGCAGGGCTTTAGGAATTTTCTATATAGTGATTTTGACGGTGTGAAAAACTAAATTTACCTTCTTTTTTCCCTTAACAAATTCTTCCTCTTTGGATTCCTCATGGGAATTCCTTTAAAAAATTTAGGGTGATTCCAAAAGGCGGAAGTGGAAGTTGGAAGGAAAAGACGTGGACTCCGTCGAGATGTGGGCGTTTTCACAGGAGGAACAACAAAGAAAAGAAAAGAACAAAGACAAAAATATTGGAAGACGGATTTCATCTCTTGTCGCCCCGTTTGCATTCCAAATCTATAGTCAAAGTCACAGTCCAAATCATCAAGGATAAATACCCGCCAGTCCTTCACATTCTGCAATATATATAATATATAAACATTGGTACAGGAGTACCTCAAAAGGGAGCGAAGCCTCTCTTTAAAACTTTAAGTGTCTGTCTGTTTGTCT
>JAIUND010003117.1:0-17625 GCA_034699125.1 Gisinianus flammeolus | reverse complement strand
TACATTGGTTGCTTGTCTATGTGAAGTAGTTAGGTAAAAGAGAGTGCGAAATAAGGAAAATAGAGAATGTCCAGCATAATGCTGTGGCGCCAATAGATGGTGCTGTATGTATAATGGTTTGCCATGCACAACGGGCAACTGACCTAAGTCACCAACTAATATGATAGACATGTTTCCAAATGCTTTGTCCTTATGTTCAGGTTTTGCTTGACGTAGGCGAAATTTCCCAGCTGGACTTCCTCAATAACAGGCCCATGGACCCAAAGGTTTTTGATGTAAGCTTTGTTTTGCACATTTGTTACAGTATTAGTTTATATGGAGTTCTCCACAGGACAAGGAATTGAAGACGAGTTTTCACTTTTTGCACCACAATATAAAGAAGTACATGGCCTATTTTCTAAAAAAGATTAGAACTGTAAAAAATTGTAAACATTTTTAGTTAATTTACAAACTTTAGTTAAATGCAAACAAAATATATGATTATTTCCTTCTTATTTTTTCAACCAAAAAATCATTGAGAAACGCCGTGGATCCAAAGCAGCTAAAAACGAAAACTCGAATATCTTTAAATATGAAAACTCGTCTTCCACACATTTTTGTACACACTTTCACTAAATGGTTTGTTGTTTATTCCAGAAGCTGGAATTAATTTTTCTTACCCTCTTTGAGTCGGACAGAAATCAAAATAAATGGAATAATGTGGCATACACCGTAAGTTTCAAAAATAAGTACAATTCTTAAATATTTTGCTGCAAATACGGCATTTTCGTGTATTAGCCTATTTCTTTGACTGTCGAACATAGGGTCTACCACAGCAGAAGAATGAGTTTGACTGTGGAATTTTCCTAATGGCGCTTATGGAAATCCTATCTCGAGGTGCTATAATAGACGAGGAAGTGGCCGACCCACAATTCCTCCGCCCTATTATATACCAAGAATTGAAACGGAAGGAGCTTCTTCCCAACGGGTCCAAGTAAACTAATTTTAATTACTTCTGTTGCTAATGCATTCTGTTAAATAGAAGCATTACCAGGAAATATGCTTATTTAGACCGCGTTTGCTTTTACAGGAGATTGAGTGTGTGGGGCCAAACCAAAAAACTAATATTTTTACTTATTAACGTTTTGAGTTGTATTTTATTACTTTGGTTTACTTTAGACAAACATGTAGTGAAAATTCCTAGTTATTTTAGTATAAGTTAAAACGTCATCTTTGGGCCAAAATTATCTATAACCTACAATTCGCAAATTTTATTTTGAAATTTCGCTTTTATGAAATAAATTCTAAAACACTTTCCTTAAAAACTTAAACCTAAATTTTAATTCAGTTGTGTACCGACACAATGTAAAAAAAATATTCTGTGTTATTTTGGCACGTATCTGCTAAAATATCAGTGACCTAAATAAATAAACTATTTATTCCCTCTTTAAAATATCAGTTATTCCTAGAGAAGTTATTATTAGCAATAACGTGACTTTTTCAGTACCCAAATCAATTTTTTTATTAATTGTATAGTGATGGCTGACTATGTAAACTCCTTAAAAATATTTTAGTAATGTATGCATAAGCTCTTTTGGCACGAAGCTTTTCATTGTTGCCGATCGTAAGGAAGAAATCACGTAATAGTTTAAGAAGTAAATCGAAGTTACAAAATAGTTTTATTCATAAATCAAAACTTCAGTTTGTACTCTATTGAGTCATATTTAAATAAATATTTATCTGCCCATTGTTGTTCTCAACATATGTTACTATCTTACTAAAATAAAAATGCATAAATACCTTTATTGGCAAACCTTGTATACTTTTTAGAGCAGATTTTGTTAATAAACAGTTTTATGTCACGCAAACTAAAGTTTAGTAGGAATATTATATCCTAAAATGTTCACAATTTATTTACAAAAGCCATTGCAATGGCTTACCCGTACTCGGGTCTACGGATGCATTTCCGTACTGATGAGTCCATGGTATGTTCCCTCAGTACGAAACCCGACGTGCTACATATTAAAACAAAATAAAACGGTTCAACGGTCCAATTTAGAGCAATCAATTATAAGGTCAGCAATGCCGAATCCGGATATTTACTAAATGTCACTTTTATTGAGTTTTTTATGACTTGAAGTTTATAAAGTTACAGCAAATTTATTGATAGCACATGTTGTTAAAACGTGGAAAATCTGCATATTTGACATTGCGTTGGGGTTCAGGACCTCAATACAGCTTTTCAATTTTACATATTACACATTCAGGATATAAGGATACACTTTTGGCTTAGCATAAATTAATACTTGGTATGTTAATTTTAGAAAAAGTCTCATACTGCCCTAGATACTAATTGATTTGAAATTGAAGTCAAATTTAAGTCAAAATTTAATTGTGTGCGGGTTTTAGAAAGCGTCGTGAAACTTACTACCATTACTTTATATAATTCCCTACAAGGCCAAAAAAACCGTCATTTCAAAATCAAAGGCTGACCTCATGGTTAACCTAACCGTTCTGCTTCTCTTTCCTCATTTCAATTTGCTTTCCTTGTTGTACTATTGTGTTTACTCGTTTTAATACTTCCTTTCTCTTAATAACCTCGAAATTTGCTAACACTTTGCCCATATCAGGCAAATATTGCATTGGCAATAATTTTTGATGTCACCAGCCAGTCCTGCTCGTAAATCAGAGTACAATGACTGTCGGGTCTATGCACAGACATTCAGGATTCTTCTGAAGACTTCGATCACAAAACCAAATGAATTTAAACCCACCCACAGCCAACTTGAAGTCTCTTTCCCTTCAAAGAGATCCCAAAAAATAAACTCACTACTTTATTTTATCTGTAAAATAAATGTATTTTTAATTCATAATTCATTACCCTGAACCACTCTACTGATCAACCACCTTTGCCGGTCGGGCGTGGCCGAAATACTATTCATCTTTGAATCTTCTTTATACAAATAGACTAATCAACATTAAATATAGACAACCCTGAGGGAAAAAAGCAATTGTTGGCAATAGAAAATCAATTGACTTTTTTCAATTAGTTTTTGAACGTCTTTCATCAATTCAAATTCAATTGAATTTCTATTGAAACTGAATTGTACTTTTTCTGTTGCATTTTAGTGCCCTTGGTTGAAAAAATTAAGTGTAGAATATGAATATCAAGATTCCCTTGGCTTTTAAATTCGACCACAAAGGTGTAAAGGTAAAGGTATCCGCATAGTGCATGGAAGGTTAAAGGTTCAAATCCTGGCAAATGGAATTTTTCTTTGTCAGTTCAATTGATTTTCAATTGCTTTTCGATAGCTTTTGTTCAACTGAATATTAATTGAAATCAATTAAATTTCCATTGATTTTCAATTGCTCTGAACTGCTTTTTCGACCAAAAACGCCGTTCAAGTTCAATTGAGTTTTTCTAATGTATTTTTTCCTCCGGGAATACAGAACATACGCTACAATACTGAAATAACAGTATTTCCACCTTCATACTTCTACCAAATATTACGTCTACCATTTAATGCAATACGTTTTATTGATGTTGAGGTGATAATAAATTGGGGAATCCGTAAACCAGATTTTCTTTAATATAGTAGAAGCGATGAAAAAGGGATTCGGATTTCACTATTGTATTGCTGTATCGTATTTATGGAGTCCTAAGACATAGTATCTATCAATATAGTATTTTCTATTGATAACCTGATGACGTGACAAATAACTGCAACTGGGGGAGCTAAACTTCTTCGCGGAATATTTTCAACTCCATAGGTTTTCTACATAATTTTTCGAAGATGGGCAAATGGATTTAATTCTGAGAATGTCGGGGACGTGTTGACTTAAAATCCTCCAAGATGAAGTCGATCTTCCTGAAAATTAAGGGTTTTCCTGGAATCCCAAGAAGCTAAGGCAATATCACTCAGTTCATGGAATTAGGACAATCTATGAGAGGATCTGTGATTCCGTGGCACAGACCAGGGCAAAAGTCAAAAAATTTAGGTTGGTGTCACCGTACTTGGGGGCAGTGTGCCAGATGCCAAAATAGGTAATTGTTGAAGGCAAAGAATAAACTCAGTTTAAAATTTTTCCATGAAGTAATGAGCAAGACCTCGTTTATGCTTCTTGAAATACCTCTCGTCTTGATAACTACAACACGAGCGAGTCCATCTGCACTTTTGTTTATCGTCTGAGTTCTAGCCAGCCTTAATTTCAGAGGTGGGTGGTTATCCTCGATCAAAAGAACCAGTTATCCTTCCTTCAAATTTTCAGTAGCAGTCCGCCACTTTGGTCGTTGCTGGTATGCTGATAGACAGTCATCCATCCAGCGCTTCTTGAAGTCATTTTTCATGGTCTGAATTAACTCCCATCGGTCTAGAGTGTGCTTCGGCGCCTCCCCTTTCACAAATTCAAGCAGAGCGGACAACGGTCTTCGACAAGAAAATGTCCAGCAGTCAGCGGTTCCAGATCGTCTGCGTCTTCCGTCACCTGAGTCAATGGTCTTGAATTTAAGACAGCTTCAATCTCGATAAGAACAGTATTGAACTCCTCGAAATCCAACACAGTACTTCCCATTACTCGTCGAAGGTGATATTTTGTTGATTTGATTCCAGCCTCCCACAGTACTCCAAAGCTCGGGGCAGCAGGCGGGTTGAAATTCCATTTGATTCCATTTTTCTCCAGTAATTCAGCTACAACTGATGGATTTTTCATATGCTTTCTCCAGCTATCTGATCTGAAGAGTATTTAATTCATTTGCGGCTCCAGTGAAATTCGTCCCATTGTCTGAATTCATAGAAATTGGGCGTCCTCGTCGTCCAAAAAATCTCCCGAAGGCAGCGATGAAAGATTCGGTTGACATATCCGAAACTGATTCCAAATGAATGGCTCTTGTTGCCATGCATACAAATAAACAAATGTACGCTTTGAACGTCGTATTTTTTTTTTGTCGTGTTTCATTATATGCAGTGTGAGCGGGCCTCCACAATACACTCCAACATTATCAAAAGCATTAAAAAAGTTGGTCCTCACGTCAGGTAAATTCCCCATCAATTGTTGTGGGGCTGTCGCTGTGAATCGACGGCAGATGACCTATTTGTTCACGACAATCCGAATATTTTTTCTAGAATTCGGAATCCAATAATTTTTTCTCAATCTTGTCATTATAAGTTGAGCTCCTTCATGAAGCTGTAGCATGTGCTCATGGTAAAATAAATTTTTCACCACCTCGTGGTTTCCGGGTAAAATCATCGGATGTCTTCTCCCGAGGGCAACCGCAGCTTTCTGATGTTGTCCTCCTACTCTCAGAAATCCTTCCTGGTCCAGGAACGGCTCAAGTGACAAGAGTTTACTTTTCTTGGGGATTTCTTCAACTCTCTTCAGTGAGGCAATTTCTTCAGTATAACTTTCTGCTTGGGTTTTCTACAGCCAGAAAAGCTCTGCTTCATTTAATTCTTCAATGGTGAGACGACTGTCAATTTCCCTTTTCTCTTTCATAGTTTTCACGGCTCGTTTCATCCATGCTGTGACTCGAATCAACTTTTAATGGGTCTCAAAGCGAGTCAACAGATCTCACTGTGTATTTAAAGTTTTCGTGTGGGATTTAATCGTTCTCTTTCCTTTCTTTTATTTCTTTTATTTGTGCGGAATCTGGATTTCCGGGAATAACGACAAACGGAAGCCTTTCTTTTTTCATCCATGGGGGGCCTTCGCACCACAGCGGATGATTTTTCAACTCCGCTGGATTTTCATGGGTGTAAAAATAATGCCATTGGGCGGCAGTTGTCTTTTTGTGGATTTGATTGACGCGGTGAGCGATGAAAATTGGTCAATGTCCCCCTGGACGATTGATCCATCTCAACGTTGTCGCATTGTCGTTTCATTTCACGCATCTTTTTGGGATTGATGCGTTTACCGTCTCCATTAACTCTACCGAGACCACGGCGGCCATTAAATCCAGTCGGGCAATTACTTGGGGGTTCTTGGATGGGGCGAGTCTGGATTTCGCTGACATCAGATACGAAGTATATTTATCTCCACTTCGACATCTCAAGTAAACACCAGCTCTCATTGCATCTTCGCTGGTATCTGAGCAGCTATGCAATTCAATTTCTTCAGGTTCGTCAGACATGAAGAAACGCGGAATTCTTATTTCTTCAATTATCTTCAAATCTTGAATATATTCTTTCCATACTTCAAGAATATATTTGGGAATTTTCTGATCCCAATCAAGTTCCTTTTTCCAGATGCTCTACATTATGAACTTTGCACGCACGGCAACTGGATCGACCCATCCAAGCGGGTCATAAACTCTAGACTGATACGACAAAACTTCTCTTTTCGTATATTCTTTTTGATCTGGAGTTAATATTTAAGTTCAAATTCGTCCGCAGAAGGGATCCAACAAATTCCAGGAGTTTTAATTCCTTCGGTGGAGTCGATTTCTAACGGCGGCTTTGTCTCTCGCATTTCTTCGGGAAGAGATTCTAGTAATTCTGGTCTGTTGGAACTCCATTTACACAGGTTAAATCCACCTGAGTAATCCATTCAATACAACAATCCAATTAATTGTTTTGCTAATTCAAGGGCTCACTCCACATCTTGAGCTCCGCTGAGTAAATCGTCAACGTAGAAATCTCTCTTTAGTATGGGCCAAGTAATGCTGAGTCCGGAGACGTGAGCGATTGTCCATCAATAAGTGAAAAGGATGAAGGAATGAATGATGTGAATAAGAGAGAAGGGAGTAGGATGTTGTGTATAGGTTGGTCAAACGAGAAGTGCGGAGAATACTTGTCGTTGTTAGATTTGTTGTTTCATTAATTGTTTACGTAATCTTAGGAATGTTCATGTGTGCACAATTAGATGATGTCATTGTTCATCATCCTGTTGAATCTAAACGTCCTAAACTGCAGACGTTTCATAAATGCGACGTCGACGATAAAATCATCTTCAATTTCAGTGCGACTAGAAATCGTATGAAGGAAATGCGTCAGCTGTAACTCCAGCTTGACCACATTACACATATAAAATAATTTGAGATTGTGTCATACCAATGACACAATCTGATTATAAATATAAAATACCGATGAGTCTAATAAATATCTATATTCATTAGAATGGGCCAATGTGCCAAAAACTTAATTTGGGAAAGTGAATCTTACATTTTCCACAATGTCTCACATGTTTATTCCCTTATTTACTCAATACTGTGTTTTAACTCTGTACACTACAAAATTATCCTACAGTTTTTACGCGGAAAACCTAAAGTAAAGTTATTTTGTTTTTAAATATTTAGATTTCTAAATTTTGTAAGATTCGAGCAGAGTTACTATTGGAGACTAGTGAAACGAATCACAGGTATGCAAATCAAAAGCAGTTGAACAAGTTTATATTTTCCCAACCTTTTAATGGCTTTTAACCCCCTCACTACCTCAAAATGTAGTAGTAAATGTTGATGTTCTTTTTTTAGTTCAAAAATGTTTAAATGCAAAAAATGTGAAAGGCGTTTTCAAAGTGAATACGCCTTGAAATCAACAGCATCGTGCAGACGGAGTGTACTACTCGAGGAATCTCGATCCTGTCAAGATTGTGTACACGGCTACACGGGCAGACAATTTGTTGTCCCACCGAATAAAAAACATGGCCTCCCCTGATTTACATGTCGAAAATGTCCAAAGGAGTTGTGCCACAGAAGTTGGGCTCTCCCGTCACATTCGTGTTTGCACGGCGGTGAGTTTAACGACGAGGAAATAAGTTCTTTTCGCTTGAAGAACAAACGAAGTTCATGGCAAATAAATTTACAAAAGCATAAAAATTATTTTCTTTTTAAACAACTCTTAGATGGAAAGATCTAAAAGTTCACCACAGCAGCATAATCCAAATCTGGCAGTGGTAACACTTTGTTCTTATATTGACTATAGAAAAAAACATTGTTGTAGTGGCAATGCAAAGTGAAAGTGGTTTGGGTTTTAAATATTTGTAGGCCCAAAAATCTAGGTCACAACCTGATGATCTGGACAAATTTGTGAATAAAATTATCCAGCCAACTACAACAGTAGTAAACGTTCAGATGAATTTTAGTTTAGCAATTCCCTTGCTATTATTTACATTTTTTTTAAAACGCATTAAATGATCAGGTTCGAGATATTTCGGGAGCTGACATTGTTGCACCTTCCAAATCTACAAGTACGCTTCCAAGAGAAATTGAAGCAACTGTACCAGCGGTTGTGGAGCCTTTAATTGAGGTAAAGATTTTTAGGCATTTTTTAAAATTTATTTCCTTTTTGGATTTTTACCTTCTTAATCCAATCAACTTATATCTTGAATCGTGTATAAATACCTCTTACGTTTATAAAAACTTTTCAACCAAAAGGCTGAAAAACCTGCTGACTCTTCAACCAGTAGCGATATTTTGTTGATTTCTGCTGTGAGCCCGGTACGACTAAGTGTTTTCAATGTTTACAATGCATCATTTTGGAATAAAATCTAGTAAACTATTGAAATTTTAAACAAGCAACACAATCTATTCTTACATGC
This sequence comes from Gisinianus flammeolus, assembly GCA_034699125.1. Taxonomy (NCBI): domain Eukaryota; kingdom Metazoa; phylum Arthropoda; class Collembola; order Symphypleona; family Katiannidae; genus Gisinianus; species Gisinianus flammeolus. The sequence goes on along the minus strand of JAIUND010003117.1, from coordinate 9,114 downwards.
GGTCTTACGCTTGCCCAGGTGATTGGTTTGGTATGTTGTTATACAGTTTTACTAACAAATTATTTATAATTGCGTTCATAATTTTCTTACTAATGTGCATGTGGTCCTTGGATATCACAGATGATTCAGGGGGGTATTCAACTTCAACACGATGTTGGAGGTCAAAAACGACCAGGACCTATAGCGCTACTAGACGCTAGTATGGACCAAGAGTCAGAGGTAACGCTAAAGTGTTTACTCATACTTTGAATTTACCTTAAACATATTGCATCTTTGTCAGGATTGCGTTATTTAAATGTAAGTATGCCAACTGAAATTGTGAAGTGAAACTTTTTCTTTTTTAATGTAGTTTTTGTTAACGTGGTACTCTATACCTTTAATTATGTGCGTAAATGGCCATATTATGTTGCAATACTTTATTTGTATGACAGAAACTGATTATGACAGTAATGGAGTCCATTTGTGGGAGAAGTGTTGAAACATCCTTGGAAGCTGTTAATATGGAAGATGCGTTTCAGCAGAGTGCCAGTTAATTCAAACGGCATGTATGCTCAAGTACCTCTTCCGTATTTAATATTTTTATACATCAAAAACTAAAAGCATGATTTGTGTCAGCAGAACTTCTCCAAACTGGGTTTTATTAAATTTATAGAACTCTATTGCACTCATTGAGCGACGGAAAAGACCAGTCTTGTGGAAGAAGGCATCGTTTTTGTTATCTGTTGTAAGTTTTCCCTTAGTTTCTCCTACAATTTTCTTTAAAAACATTTAAGTCAGATTAAACGTCCTGTGTTTCTATCCCTATCTTTTTTATTCTTTTAGAAAAAACAAAGGTTTGCTGAGCGAAAAAGAAGGGCGATTGGGAGAGACAATAGATCAACAATCTTGATTCGCCAGCCAAGCGAGGCCAGCAGCATGTCTCGAAAGTCCAACAGATTTTTAGGAACAACAGATGCAGTTAAGGTAAGGCTAAACGTCACTATTTGATCTTGTAAGGCTAAAAAATTGAACACTTACGAACCAAAGTTGTCGAGCAGAACAAAACCAACTAACTTCTTTCGTTTTTAAGGTGTTCCCGGAAATTTTGCCATCAACAAGATCAACCATGTACAAGGTGGGAGCTCAAACCCGATCCTTTGAGAAGAAAAGTGAACAAGGCCGCTTTGCTAAAGTTAGTAAAAAAAGACTGTGAAACGGTCGTTTTCAAGAAGAGCAAAAGAGTCTAGTTCGGTGTCTCTCCGACGTCAATAAATGCTCAAGGTTTGCAAATTAGTCATTTATTTGTAAAAGGTATTCTAGTTCCTGAAGACGTAGTTTATATTCGAAATAAATTGAGTGAGTCATATTTAAAATTATCGAAATACCCATTTTGTTCTTTTGTTAGCAGACAACAGTCGAGCAACGGAGGTTCCTGCCACTAAGGATGATAGTTTGAACTCTTGCACAGTTGGCGACAAAAACCTCAAGTATAATACGTCTGAAGTTTATGTTGAAAACGCAGGTGGTCCATCGCAACCTCTAGCAGGTAAAATATATCCATTTTGCAATACAATGTCCTTTATTTTGCATCCGACAGTATTTCAAAACCTAATAAAAAACACGTCATTTGTTTTCAGCTGTTTGAAGGTCATACCGTTCTGTAGCTGATAAAGCACAAGCAGCTATAACCGCGATCTATATCCGAAAAAGCAACATCCTTGTGGAAGAAGGCTTAGTTGTAAGTTTGCTAAAATTTTAATTTATCGCCTTTAAAACCTGTTTACAAACATAAGAACTGAAAATAATTGTAATTCTGTAACCAGAAAAAACAAAGTGGGGTTGAGGGTGCTGGGCACGGTGTCTTTGCAACCAAAGTATTTTGGGAAGGAGAATTTGTTTGCGAATATAAAGGTAAGCTCATTTCAAGAGTTGAGGGTAACAGAAGAGAAAAACGATACACCCTTGATCCCTCAAAACCACCAAGCATGATGTATTTTACTCACAAGGATGATAACAAGGCTTACTGGTGAGTTTTAAAACGTTTTTAGTGGAATATTTTACTAGTTCAACATCAATGTGTCATAGAGTCATAGGGAATGGACTTCCTTGATTTCTTGTTGTTTACTTAGTCTTGATCCATTACCGGAAACATACGAGTCGTCAATGGGAAAATCCATCAATCACTCGGCAAAGCCGCCGAAAATTTTTTTAACGTAATCTGTTATCAGTCAAGATGGCAAACCTAGGGTTGTTTTCACAACATTACGGACGTTCCAGAGGGCGAGGAGTTCTTTTGGGACTATAATGATAGACGGTATCCAGTTAGAGCTGAAAATAATTTTCTGAAACAAGAAGTCCACCCTCTCTAATCTTAAGCTCAGTGTTACATTTCTAATATATTTTCAAAATTTTATTTATAGGCCAAACATTTGTTTCATGATTTTTTTAATAAGTTAGGATAATTTTATAACCACCTGTCCTTCAATTACGTTGAAACTATTATTAGTAGACGGCTGCTATAACCGACAGGAGAAAACTGTAATTTACTTCTATAGTTTTCCCTTCGCCTTATGAAGAAGTCTTGTTTTTTCTCTTATTTAAAAAATCCGTTTACTTATTTAACTAGTTTTTAATGTATAAAAATACTTTTAAAAGGTTTAACAATTGTGTAGTTATGTCAGTTTTCAAAAACAACAAACTGCTTCGTAGAACTATAATATACAGTGGTAAGACTACAATTAATAATAATACACATTGAAGTATTTTTAACTTTAGTTTTTAGTATTACAAGGTTATAATTAACTATTGCGACCAGAAATTATATATTTCATTTTAAAATCTTAAACCAGTATTTATCATGCATTTAATTTATCTAAGATGTGATGTACAATTACGCATCCAAGGCTGTGATTGTTTGCTTGAACAAGTTTGTTTCGTTACATTTAAAATTCAAAATTATGCAAGTACATTCTTTAGACCACGATAACTTTCTTGATGAATAAATTTTGTTCTAATTGTAATAAACAATTTTTCCAATATGCAGCTTACAAAATAAATTATTTAAAAAAGCCAATGGCTTATCCGTTCGCGGGTCTACGGCTATGTTGCCGTACTGACGAGTCCATGGTATCTCACCTCAGGACGAAACCCAAATTAGAAAACGAATTCGAGTTACTGCTAGCCTGAGCCTACCTTATTTTTCTTTAATTTCATAGCCCGAGAATCAACCTGTGTTTTGAATGTGCAAAGTGAGTAATTTGGATTTTTTATCCACAGATTTGTGTTGAATTTTGGTTATAGCTGAATAATCTACAGTTGTAGTACTTGGTGCCGCTACATAACAGTAAAAATGTTCAATTAGTGCTTTTGACATGGACAATATAAAATGTGAAATAACATACAAATAGTTTATTTCCTTTTTTAGGTAGCGAAGCTGCCTTATGTTCTGATCAGATCTGTCCGTCCGTCTGTCCATTAATCCATGCATAGTGCTGCCACCTGGGTTGGCGGCAATAGATAGCATTTAAGTAACACGTTTGGATGTATTAGTGCAATTAGGTGCACTTAATTATTGGTATTGGTAATTGTTTATTGTCAGAATCACTCATCATAAATTACAATGCTTTTCAGGGATTAGACACTACACACAAAATTAAAACAGGGTTAATTTTGAAAAGGAAGTGATATAAGGCGCGGAGAGAGAAATTCATTTTCTTATAAATATTTGATATTTATTTTTCTCTAACCTAACCTATACTTAACCTATGGTTTACAATGATTGCTTGAGAATTAAAGAGAATTATTTAGGTTGTTCTCACATTGAATCCCCCTATAAGAATGCCAATGGGCTGGATTGATTTCTTGAATCTGGAGAGTAAATTCTTGTTGCTGGGTCGATTTCTGTCCTGTACAATTTCATTAGTCTTTGTAAGAAATCCAAATGTGAATTCTCAAGGCGAAACTTCTTATCATAGTTGGTCAAAGGTGATTGCAAGAATGATAAATCATATTACATTTCATTTCATTATACAAAGGATCTGGCTCGGTTTGACAGGCATTTAGGTCCAAATTGCTGAGGGTGTAGTACATTTTTGCATGTACAGAATTTAACGAGTGTGGGCAATTCTGAAAGATAAAAGATTGTTCTATTTAATCATACTAATGATTTTGGTAAGAGTTTTCGTAATTCAGAGAAATCCGTGCTTGAAAAATCAATTTTTCCAGTTCTGGAACAAGGACTAGAGAATTATTTTCAAGGTCAAAGAGGTCACAAAAGCCATATGTATGGCGTCAGCATAAAATATGACATGGTTTTGGCTTAAATAAAGTAGTTTCTAGAATTTTCTAGCCTTCCCCGTTTTCGGAAATGGAGCGGAACGGCAGAAAGTCTGTGGATTCCACCGCTCCCGTATTCACACTTATGCACAAAACTTTTTTTTACACGTTCAGAATTTCCTGCATTTTTCTCTAAAAAGAGAACAAAACATTGTGAATTTTTTAAGACGGCGACGTCCTTGCTCAGGCCTACAAATTCCAAAATTCACAAAAAATTTCCAGAAATCAACTGCGGAGAGTAAAACATCAAAATATTTTCATAGACTTTAATTCCACAGACTTTTTGTTAAGTAATTCAATTTCTGTACAATTCTCGTAGAAAAAGGGAAATAGATTTTTTTTTTGTCATTAAATCCGATCGAAGTTCAAAATAAAATCATTTTTATGTTGTCATTGAAAAAATTAATCAAGTACTTTTAATTATCTTCGTACATGATTAAAATTGTGCGTAAACAAAAACAGTCACATTAAAGTATAAAAACACAAAACATATTCCATTTCCGTGGAATCATTTTCCTACGGCCTGAAAGTTGCAAAACGATCATCCAAAAGGTCGCGCGCTTTGAGTGAACTGGGCCTGATTTCCTTATGAAACTGAGCACCATCCTTTCCATCATACAAATCCTTATCTCATTTGACCCTTGCTATCACATTATTCAATACGTAAAAAAATCATACGATATTTAATTTTACCTATGTGTAAGGAAAAGTTTCCTATTAAATAATGAATATTTCCCTGAAAGGGAAATAAATCTAAAAGTTCAAGCTCGTGTTTGAACGTTCTTATCTTAAGCTAACATTAAATTTAACATGGAAATGTCCTTTGCAAGGAAAAATTATTACTTATATTTTTAAGAGTAAAATATCGTATTTTACTCGACATTTCATGTACATATTTAATGTAAGTAAGTAAAATGGAAAAATTCATGTGTTAAATTTTATACTTCATTTTTTACATACAGATTTCATAATAATTAATACTAAAAATGATGTATTTTATGGAAACTTAATTATAACCTAAACAAACTCCCCCAAATGCATTAATGTTTGAATTAATTGTTTACTTACAATCCTTGTCACTCGGGAGGACGATTGATTGCTTCTTCTAGCTGAGAATTGGTTTTAGGGAATGGAATGAGGGTGGAAATTTCTCTCCGCTTTTCTGTGAAAGTGAGAGTTTCAGGGATGGTATTGCCATCAGAATCTTCATTCTGATTGGAATTCATTGGCCATTGGAATTCACCAATACGATCCTGACGAGTCCGTTAGAATCCGGGATTGTTTGAGTAATTCGACCGGACCTCCATTGTTTCCTCGGCTGCAGCTTGTTGATGAGTAGAACCAAATCTCCAACCTGGATATTTTCTTGGACGGAAGTCCATTTAGTCCGGGTCTCGAGCTTTTGCAGATAAACACGCGGCCAAGACTGATAAAGAGAATCCAATGTGTCTTGTATCCAAAAATAAGTAGAGATCAGGTGTGGGTCGCTCGAATCTTGTTTGAAATTATGTTCTCCGGCTCGGGAGCTTCAGGTGTGGGTCGGAAGAGTAGGAAATGGTTGTGAGTCAAACAGGTAAATAGGTCGTTAACTTCCGTATTTGCTGGAACCAAAGGCCTCGAATTCAGGCCTTGAATCAAAACAGTCGATCAGGATGTTCCCATCTACACACATTTATAAACTCGGAAAATGTATTTATTTATTCAAAATTCTCTATGTACAATGAGAAATATTCAAGTTGGAAAATCCTGGTAAAGAAACTGAGCCAGATGCTGTCCTTCCTTTTCAATGTCAACAAAATATATAATAGAGTGGATGAGGATGTTTCCAACTATACAAATTCATGAATTCGAAAATATATAAACTTATTCAAAATTCCCCATGTACTACGAAAAATATTCAAGGTAAAAAATCCTGGTAAAGAAACCTAGTCAGCTGCTCTTTATCGAATTTGGAGTCAACTAGACAGAATAGAGTCGATTAAGAAGTTTCCACCTATACCAATTTATAAACTGGGAAAATATAATAATTTATACAAAATTCTCTAAGTACAACGAGAAATATTCAAGTTGAGACATCCTTGTTAAGAAACTGAGGCAGATGCTCATTATTGTTTTGAATGTCAAGAAGACATAAAAGAGTCGATTAGAAAAATTCCACCTATACGAATTTATAAATTCGGAAAATATATAAATCTATTCAAAATTCATTATGTACAATGAGAGATATTGAAGGTGAAAAATCCTGGTAAAGAAACGGAGTCAGCTGCTCTTTATTGTTTTTGGAGTCAACATGACATATAGGAGAGTCGATTAGGATTTTTGGATTTTTCGATCAGAATTAAGGGGGGGTATATATGAGGCGGCACAAAAGTTTCTACCTTCAGAAATTGTTTAAAATACAAAAAAAATTCAAAATACACTATGTCCAATGCGGAAATTAGAAATGAAAAAAAAACTGATAAAGAAACATAGCTGGGCGTGATTAATCATTTTTGGAATTAAGAAGGGATATTTATGAGGCCATATAAAAGCTTCTACCTATACAAATTGTTCCATGCGGAAAATACAAAAAAAGTTAAACTACATTATGTCGACTGAGTAACTTGGAAATGAAAAAACTCTCGTAAAGCAACACAGCTGAGCGTGATTTATCATTTTTGGAATTAATGGGAAATACATATGAGGCGATAAAAAAGTATCTACTTACACAAATTCTTCCATTCGGAAAATTAAAAAATATATTTGAAAATTTAGGTTAAGGTTAAATGTTTTATTTTTTTTTGAGAAAATTCGCCATTTCTAAGAAAACTTGCGTTCAGAATGTTGTTTCTATGGCCTTGGAGTATTTGTAAAAAATAAAGTGGATATAGGTAACCGGAGGTTTTTCCAAAAGTCGTATACCTGGAAAGTGTAAGACCTAACCTAACTTAACATAACCCAACCTAAAATTTTCTCATGCGTCCTAACTCAAAGTGCCTTTTCGTGTAAAAGGGTTGGAAATTTTGACATGTATATTTTGAGTGATGTCCATGGGGCATTTTGAGGCTATAATATGGATTTGAGCCGTACGAAATGCTTCGAAGATTTTACACCAAATGTTGAAATGTTTCTCATGTGTCCTAACTCAAATTGACTTTTCGTGTAAAAGGATTTGAAATTTTGACATGTTCATACTCTGTATGATATATATGCGACATTTAAAGGCTATATTATGAATTTAAGCCGTACGAAATGATTTAAAGATTTTACACAAAATGTTGAAATGTTTCTCATGTATCCTAACTCAAATTGACTTTTCGTGTAAAAGGATTTAAAATTTTGACATGTTCATACTTTGTATGATGTATATGCAAAATTTACAGGCTATATTATGAATTTGAGCCGTACGAAATACTTTAAAGATTTTACACAAAATGTTGAAATGTTTCTCATTTATCATAACTCAAATTGACTTTTCGTGTATAAGGATTTGAAATTTTGATATGTTCATATTTTGTATGTTGTATACGCGACATTTAGAGGCTATATTATAAAATTTAGCCGTACGAAATGCTAAAAAGATTTTACACAAAATGTTGAAGTTTTTATCATGTTTCCTAACTTCAAGTAAGTTTTCGTGTAAAAGGAATTGAAATTTTGACATGTTTATACCTGCTATTATGTATATGCAAAATGCGCAGGCTATATTATGAATTTGAGCCGCACGAAATACTTTGAAGATTTTACACAAAATGTTGAAATGTTCCTCATGTGTCCTAACTCAAATTGACTTTTCGTGTAAAAGGATTTGAAATTTTGACATGTTCATATTTTGAGTGATGTCCATGGGGCATTTTGAGGCTATAATATGAATTTGAGCCGTACGAAATGCTTCGAAGATTTTACACCAAATGTTGAAATGTTTCTCATGTGTCCTAACTCAAATTGACTTTTCGTGTAAAAGGATTTGAAATTTTGACATGTTTATACTTGCTATTATGTATATGCAAAATTTACAGGTTATATTATGAGTTAGCTATGACATGAAGAGTAAACAGACAGAGTAAACTATATCCTATGACATGAAGATAAAATGCAAACAAAATATCACCATGTCCTAGTATATGACGGGAAAATGCAAACAAAATTTCACAGTGTAGTAGAATATGTCGAGAAAATGCAAACAATTTTTCACCATGTCCAAGGATATGACGGGAAAATGCAAACAAAATTTTACCATGTCCTAAAATTTGACGAGTAAATGCAAAAAAAATTTCACCATGTCCTATGATATTACGTGAAATTGCAAACAAAATTTCACAGAGTCTCTAGAATATGACGAGATAATGCAAACAAAATTTCACCATGTCCTAGAATATGACGAGAAAATGCAAACAAAATTCCATCATGTCCTAGGACATGACGTGAAATAGCAAACAAAATTTCATAGAGTCTCTAGAATATGACGAGATAATTCAAACAAAATTTCACCATGTCTTGGGACATGACAAGAAAATGCAAACAAAATTTCACCATGTTTTGGCACATGACAAGAAAATGCAAACAAAATTTAACCATGTCCTAGTATATCACGGGAAAATGCAAACAAAATTTAACCATGTCCTAGTATATGACGGGAAAATGCAAACAAAATTTCACGACGTCCAAGAATATGACGAGGAAATGGAAACAAAATTTCACCATGTCCTAGGACATGACGAGAAAATTCAAACAAAATTTCACCACGTCCAAGAATATGACGAGGAAATGGAAACAAAATTTCACCATGTCCTAGGACATGACGAGAAAATTCAAACAAAA
>JAIUND010003116.1:0-17640 GCA_034699125.1 Gisinianus flammeolus | reverse complement strand
TCCAGAACAGGTCAACTCGGACAAACGAAATTAAGGAAAATAATTATAGTTCGTTTTTGAACTTAACAGACGATATAAGTATACCTATATATACAAAAGAACAGATGACATTTTCACACACACACTGTAATATGTGTGTGGTTTCTGTTGAGCGGACTTGGGATTTTCATTGCATATTACAGCGTGGGAATTTCATTTGAATCCATTCATCTGCTACGCTTATAATCTTATATAAACTCTCTCTCAACATGAATTACACGTAATTATTGCATTTACATTGTCACATCGTCTGCTGCATAATTCATGATTATATATTGACAATTGACGATTTACCATTGACCATTGTGAAAACCAAAGCTCTAGCTTTTGAATTATCCAAATCCAAATCCAAATCCAAATTCTAGATTATTTTATGATGATTGGAAATTAAAAATCTGCTGTCGTTTTGTTTATATTTGCATCATCATCATCATCATTTCATCATCGCACATATGTATCATAATTATTTGGATGTGTGTATATTTGAACTTGGTCACATCCATAATCCATAATCCAATCAAAATATATAGGATAATTTGATGATGCGGATGATGGATGAATCTATTTTTCTAGGAATTACTCATTCAATCCAAAAAGGAAATGGCCCTCAGTTCCATTTTATTTTATTTTATTGTATACGGCACTCGTATATAATAATCACGACCTGACCAACGACTTTTTCCTTGATCAAGGACGACATTCAATATATAATGGAATAATGGAATGATGGACAGGAGTTGTATATATATATAAGAAAATGGTGTAAAAATACTAAAAATATCCAAAGTACTTACACGCACCATGCACATCCATACAAACATATGTACATGATATTGATGTCCTATATAATAAATAATTAAATGTGCAAGGAATCTCTCCATAACTTCTATATTATATAATCAACAGTCAATTAGTAATACATATCTGCTGTGGGAAACTGCGCTGTGTTGCTGTGTGTCGTCTGTCGTCTGTCGACTCCACACATGCAAATTACATTTAACAACAATGTAAGTTAAATTATTATTGAACATATTTACATACATATTATTATTATATGGGTAGAAAAAATGAAAATGTTTATTTTAAGGTAAACTGCAGATCCTGTTGAGTGTTGAGTGTTGCATGAGTGTTGAATATATAGTGGAAAGAGCAGAGTTGAAGGTGAACTGCATGGAATAAAAAAGGATCACATAAAATCACAAGTGGAAATATCTACACAGAATTATATATGTACATTTATGTACACAGATAGTGGATATAGTTCAAGTCCAAGTCCAAGTCCAAAGCGCATGAATGTGAATGTATTAATGTATTGAATGTATTTATCTATATATCTATTTAGTAAATGTGAATATATCTTATTGTTAGTGAAGGAGCTGAAAGTATGGACAAGTTCAACTCCTCGTCGTCGTTCCTTTCGTTTGTATAGGGATAATAAACTTGTTACATGAAAGCAATACGCGAATAAATAATATTTACAAGGTGAGTTATATAATAATCGAGGGAGACCGGACAACAAATGTACAACGACAACGACAATGATTACACCGTATGTATATATATATGAATGTACAAATTAAGGAAACGTCATCACACATTTTAACATATGAAACACTACAATATGTACGTCTAATACATTAGAACAGTGTACAGAGTATATATACAGCCATGCAGCAGAGAGTACCTACACAGTGCATGATTAAATGATTAAATGAGTAAATGAGTAAATGAGTAAATGATTACGAGGAGGAACCACAGCAGAAAGACAATAAGTTGTTGAGTTACTTTTACACCTCGTTCCTTCAAATTTTGCCATATTTATTCCCATATCGCATACATACATATACTATGTTACTATAATAATATTACATATATACACAGAGAAGTCGCAGCAGCACACACACACACATCAGCAGAAGGTGAACGCTTCGTTCGTTCCTTCTCCTTCATTTCATATACATTTTTCATTCACATCTTTTCCTTTCCTTTTCCTTTACATTTTCATTTTCCTTCACATTTCCCTTGTGGCAGTCCTCGACGACTCAACGAACGACGATTCTTCACATCTCATCCTCATTTTTCTAGTCCTTTTTGCGTATATATACTCGCAAATTATATTTTATTTTACCTATATATAGTTAATTTGATCATTTTCCAAAATGCCCCGTCGTAATTTAATTGGAACGCTCATTCTCCTCGTTTTCCCCGCTTGTTTCATCTTGGTAAGTCCCACACAGACAAAGTCTTTCATTTATATTCACAGTTTGTCCGTTTGTGACAAAAGACAAAGACAAACAAATCCACATTCAAATAATTCTTCCTTTAATTAGAAAATAAAGTACCTGATACACGTTTTCTTCTATAGCGATTAGCCACATTTAATCCATTCAAATTATTTCCTTTCCCACACTTTTTTGGCGGGGAAATATCTTGCTCATTTTCCTTTACAGTCAATAGAGAGTTTGGTAAACGTGTCGTAAAAAGAAAGTCGTAAATATTTTCGTGGGAATTTTCAAAACTCCAAATTAACATAACCAACGAATTTAAAAATTCCCACCAAAATATTTACGACTTTCTTTTTACGACGCGTTTACCAAACTCTCTAATCTTGGCCATTTCTCGTCATTCCCCCCAAAATTTGAATAACTTTTATATTAAACGAAAAAGAAACAGTGTTCTCATTTATTTAATTTGATTTTGGCGCGGGTGAAATTCATTCAAATTTATTTCAAAATATCGGATTTTTCCGAAATTGCGCGCGCGAGTATTTCAATTTTGAATGAAGAAATATATATATGTATATACATATGACTTGGACGAATTAATCTTTAATTTTTGGCGGGGATTTGTGGTACAGACAATCGATGGGATTCCGGCTCCAGCTCCTTTAGGAGTGTCTCGAATTGCCCATGGGCTCACCATATCCACCCGAAATGGGACTTCAAACTCCGCCCCCCGCCCCCGATTTTCCCTCCCATCATTATTCTCCCGGGCAAATCGAACTACTAGTTCCCGCCGCCGAAATAGTCTCTCCGCCTCCGCCACGATCGCTCTCACTCCCGTTCCTGTTTCAGCAGCAGCAGGGGGAGGAGCATCAGATATGGGCGTGACGCAAGTCCCACCCACTCGGATCCAGCAAATCACAGGCGGAGTGACTACTATTTTGGGCGGCGTCCGAAGTGGCCGTTTGGAGGAAATCCTCAGGGGTAATTGTTCTCTCATCCGATTTCCTCAATCTCCGCACATGTCCAAATCATTTAAATCCTTATTTCTCACTTTTATATGATGAACTCACACAGGTTCCTTCATGTTCACCCGCAATGAAAACGTTCGGAGTGTAGCGAACGCGGTGTTGGACTCTGTTTTTAGAGCGCGGGAAGCGCGAATGCAGAGAATGCTCCAGTTTGCACCTCAACGGCAGAGAGGGCGAATAATTGGGCGACGTGTGGGACAACGGATTGGGATGAGACAAAGAAGACGCCGACTTTCCCGCCGTCAACGTGCACAATAACAACAACAACAACAGAGAAATTAACTTGAAATAAAAGTCACCCCTTAAATTATTTAATTTAATTAAATTAAATTGCAACAACAACAAAAGCGCCATCTTTTTTTTGAATTAGCTCTTTGCTCAAATCCGCAAGGAAAAAATCCAATGTATAAAAGAAAGACAAAAAAGGAAACCCGCGGGGATTTCAATTATTTATTATTTAAAACAAAATGCACGCACAGTGTGAAACTTTTGAATCGAATCCAAACCGAATCGAACAGAACACACAACGCAACACACAAAAAAACCCCATCAAAAGTCAAATGGGCTTTGACGTTCATTGTGAAGCTCCAAACTCTATCGTAAATCACACGTAATAAAAAATGCAATTTAATGTTCAATGTGAGAATGTAAATGACACTATAGTTTTATTTAAATGACCGCGCGGGCGCCATTAACATTCATTGTTGAGGAAGAGTTTTTTAAAAGAAAAGTGCATACATCCGTGACTGTGTGAGAACAGTCAAACTATTTTTCCTTCTTCACTCGTTGCATTTGCATTTAATTCATTTTAATTCTTTGAATTTTAGAGCGCGTGTATTCAAAATTCCAAAATTCAAAATTCTACATTTAAAAGTCCGTGACCAAAAATAGAAGTCAACATATACATGACTCAGAATTTTGTTTTGTGAGGACAAACAAAAGCAAAACGACATAAAAACCATAGAAAAAAAAGGAGGAGGATGGTGCGTTTAAAAACGAGGGCTCATTCCCGCCTCTTCCCTCTAATTGTCCTCATAATGTTGTCTTGCAATCATCTCCTCATCCTGACGGCGGATGGTGCGAGTATTCCCGCCAAAAAGGGAGACGAACAAGCCAAGGATAAAGACAAGGATAAAGAATATTCGGGCTCTGAAGAAGGTTCGGATGAAGGCTCGGCGGAGAAAAAGGGGTAAGATGAGATTTTGAGAATACAAAAAAATCAAATCAAACCAGGATTAATTCAAAAATTCAAAATATAACAACCACACATGTCAAAAGGGAAATTCCCGGTCTTTTTTTTCAAAAATTAATTCTATATGCTATTACAGTGTTCCCGTCGGGCCGTCTTCCTCATCCACAGCTGTGAAATCCATCAAATCCTCCAGCACGACGAATCCTGGTCCTGGCCTTGTTGGAGTCGTTGGCGCGCTATTAAATTTGAAAGTAGGGAATTTATTGGATATAAAAATATTGCCAACTGATGGCGGTGGCGGGGGCTCGGGCCCGGCGGGTCCTACCACTACAAATACCACCGAGCTCGAATCCACAGTGATGAACAATGAGGATTTCGGGAAAATCAAGTCCAAGCGGCGTCATCGGAAGAAACCCAAGTTGTTGCCGGAATCATCATCACCATCCGGTTCCGGTTCCGGTTCCAATCCCACTTCTAGTCCGGGTAATACTGGTACTGCGGATTCGGATCCGAATGCCACCAACACCGATTCCGATCCCGATTCCAGTTCCAGCTCCAAATCCAAATCCAAATCCAAACGAAAACGGAAGAACAAATCCAAATCCAAAGCATCGTCATCCGATACAGACTCGGATGATTCCGTTCCAGCAGATTCTCCTCCAAAAACCTCCAAATCCTCCAAGGATCCAAATCCTCCCGAAGAGTCCGATTCAAAAACGGAAAACGGTAAAGGTGGTAGCGGCGTAGAGAAAATCAAGGATAAATCTGCCAAGGATGCGGATTCCGAATCCGATTCTGATTCCAAAAGCAAAAAACAAAAATTATCCAATTGGAAACCACCAAAATCAAAGAAAAAAACGGGGGACGGTGAAAACGACAAGGACAACGAAAAAGATCCAGATTCAGACAAGGGAAAAGAAAAAGACACTCCTTCAACGTCATCGGGAAAGAAGAAAAAGAAAACTGGCGCGGCGGGAGAAAAAACGACGGGATCTGACGAGGAAATTGAAATGGAAACGGAAATGGAAACTGAAATGGAAAAATCCAAGAGTAAAACCAAAAGCAAGTCCATCAAATCCAAAACCAAATCAAGATCCAAAGGGAAAAACGGTGACGATGGAAGTGAAAAGGAAAACGAGGATGAAGGAAATGACGCGGGAAAATCCAGCAGTTCAAATGAGCAAACGGACTCAAAACCAAAGACCAAGATAAAAACGAAAATAAAGGGCGGGCGCGGCCTGAGCCCACCGCCACCTATGGATGAAAAGGATAATAAAAATGGGAAGGGGGATGACAAGTCCGGAGGGGATTTGAACTCGGAACCCTCCTCTTCAAAAGGGGAAAAAGAAAAATTACTCGTTGGGGATGAGGAGAAAAGTTTGAGTCAGGTCCTTTCAGGGCGGGGATTGAACGAGGAGACTTCAGGGAAAATGAAGGACCACAATTTCATTTTGGATGAAGAATGGCAAGGGATCGAGCCCTCCAGCAAGTCCATCAAGAAAAAGTCCAAGGGCGGTGGCGGGAAGGACTCCTCCAAATCCAAATCCTCTGGTGGCAGCGGGAAAGGGAAAAAGAAGGAGACTTTGGATGAGTCCAAGGAATCTGAGGAAGACTCTAAAAGGAATAAAAATAAGGGCCGGGCCCTCAAGGAAAAGAAAAAAGGGGCAAAAGGAGACGACGACAGCGATGGAGAAGACAAAAACAAGGTCAAAGACAAAGACAAAGACAAGGGAAAAGATGGAGATGAAATCAAATTTAAATCAAAATCAAAATCCGGCGCCGAATCATCCGAATCAGGACGACCAGGAAAAGACGACAAAAAAGGGGCGGAGCCATCGGATGATGAGGATTTAATTCAAGGGAAAACTCAAAAGAAAACGACAGCTGGAGGAAAAAACAAGGACAAATCCGGATCAGGATCGTCTGATGAATCACCCGCGGAAGATTCAAAATCAGGATCGTCTGATGAATCACCCGCGGGAGATTCAAAATCAGGATCGTCTGATGAATCACCCGCAGGAGATTCAAAATCAAAATCAAAAGGCAAGAAATACAAGGACAATTCGGATTCGGATTTGGATTCGGATTCAAAATCAAAAAAGAGTAAATCCAAATCCACCGCGGAAAATTCAAGTGAGTCTGAAACGGAAAAGGACAAGGAGAAAAACAAGTTCAAATCCAAAGGATCCAAATCCGGAACCGAAAATAGCGCGAAAATGAGCGAAAATGAGAAGGAAAAGAGTCAGAGTAAGAGTAAGAAAAAAGGGGCCGAGTCACAAAATGGGGAGGACGAGGACGACGACGCCAACTTGAGAAAAGGAAGAACACAAAAATCCAAGAACAACCAAGAAATTGGGGATATTTCAATTGCTACTAAATCCAAACAAAAATCTGATGGATCATCATCATCATCCGGAGCTGGAACTGGAGCTGAATTGGGAACCTCTGATGAATCCCCCGGGGATTCAAATTCAAAATCAAAATCAAAGGGCAGCGGGAAATTCAAAAATAAGAATAGTAAATCCACTGCGGAAAATTCAAGCGAGTCCGAGACGGAAAAGGAAAAGAACACATCAAAATCGAAATCATCGAAAACAAAGGAGAAATCATCAGCATCAAAATCCAAATCTTCTCCGGATTCCTCATCGACGGAATTGGGCGATGACAAAATCAAAGGGAAAACAGGAACAACAACAAAAGGAGGGACGACGTCATCCAAAAAAAAGGCAAGCAGCACTGCCGCCATCAAAAAATCTGGTGGTTCATCATCAGAAAAGGATGACAGCGACAGTTCGGAGAAGGATTCGAATAATAGTTCTTCCGCCAAAAAATCTGGAGGAGCATCAGGAAGCTCATCAAAAACTGCTGGAAAAGACTCGAAATCCACCATGGATGGGGATAATTCCTCGGGGACATCATCTGGAAGCAGCAGTCCTACTGCTGCTACTAAAAATTCTAAAAAATTGGGTAATTCCGGTTCATCATCATCATTTGGAAATTCAAATTCAAATTCAAATTCAAAGAAGAAAGGAAATGGTGATGGATTAATTTATTATCCCAAGTTGAGGCAGGAGCAAGGTCAGGTCAATTTGGATGAGATGACCAATACCAAAACCCAAGAGACGGTTCCATCATTTGATACAAATCTCCCACCGATTGAGCGGGAGGAGAGCCGGCAGAGTCATAAGAAGGAAATGTCACAATACAGTCGACAGAATTTGAACATGGGACAGAATCCTTTGCCGCCCTCACCGTGGTCCAATTCCAATCCCAATTCCGGTCCGGATTTTGGCCAATCACCATCCTCACAAATGAGCGGGATCTCTGGAATTCGTCCCATCGCTCCCATCCAGAGCATTTAACCCCAAAATTATTATTATCATTCTTCCCGCCCGTTTCTTCATGTGCTGCTGCGAGCACGCACAGGAAAAAAAAGGCGGTGAAACCGCGAAATTCTTGACCTTGAATTGTATACACATTTGAAAATGGTCGCGTTTTGGTTTTATTTGTCCAGACTTTTAAAGGACGGCGTTGTGGTTTTTTGATGGGTTCAAGTGAAGAAATTCCCGCGCAGGATTTTAATTATTATAATTTAAATAAATTGAAAATAAATGCATTATATGTAAAAAAAAAAAAAATGGTGATACTCACGATAAAAACCAACTTGATTTTAAATTCTTTGAGCAATTATTTGATGTATGTGCGCGGGAAAGGAGAAACATTAAAAAATACGAATTTAATTAATTATATATATTAAATACTAAACAATATAATGACATGTCCATAATGATCAATGAAGAGTTTTCCCATCCCAAAATGTCAATTCAGAGGAGATTAAATGAATTTGAACGAGAGCGCGCGGGGAATTTGAAATGTGAAAAATTCAAAATCCAAATTCAAATCAAATGGTGTGTGATGGGGCGTGAATGGAAATATTTAGATAAGGGAGAATATGTAACAAAAAAAAGGAATAACTATTTTATAATGAAATAATTTAAATTTTAAATTGTGCGTCAAGACTTGAAGACGAATTGACTTGTATACTTGGAAATCCCGAATCTTATATATATTTACCATCCAAATATGTATATCTTTAACAAAAAGAGTTGGTTGTATAAGCTAATAACAATAAAAGTTTTCCAGTCGATTCGTGCAGGATGCACCTGTAGGTATTAGAGGGGTGCACATTGGCCTGCTTTTGACCTTTCGGAATGTGAGTTTCATTCAAAATGGGGAAAAAATTCCAATTCATTTGGGGGGTTTTGACAGTTGGGAAAACTAATGGAAGTGTTTAAAAAAAAAAGTAATTTTAATTGCGGTAAAATGAAAAATTTTTTTTTTTTGTTTGAGAAATGTAAAAAAAGTTGTAAAATGTTTTGCATTTTGCCGCGCAATTCAAATTGAAATTAATTTTTTTAACATTTCTATATATAATTTTCTCAATGTGGAATGTGGTCAAAAACCCCCCGAATTGGAATTTTTTCCCCATTTTGAATGAAACCCACATTCCGAAAGGTCAAAAGCAGGCCAATGTGCACCCCTCTAATACCTACAGGTGCATCCTGCACGAATCGACTGTGGAAAACTTATATAGGTATAGCTTATATACAACCCGCATTGTATAAGTAATTATTGGACTTGATTCGTTGACTGTGCATTTTGCATATCGTCGCTCTAGGTATCAAAGGTTCCATATTTCAATTTCCTTAATGACGAAAAGTTGTATATTTGTATTTGACTAATGAACCAAAGGAGTTCATATTTTGTAGCTCCTCCCACTTACAATACGGGAAATAACGTTCTAGGCTCCTCCCCCACAAAAATATATATGGACACCTTTGGTTGTTATAGTCAAATAAAAATATACAACTTTTTGTCATTAAGGAAAATCAAATATATAGAATCTTTTATACCAATAGAGCGACGATATGTATGTACTTAAATCTCTCATGTGGATTCTGATTCTGATTCATTCCAGTCCGTCAAATATATATTCAAACAAGTACAGTAAGAGTATAAGTACAACATAGATAACTTATAAAGTAATAAGTTGGAGATGGTGATTGTGAGATAACGCTAATGTGCGTGCACATTAACAAAATAAGTGAGGGATGGATTCTCGCTCCACACACACACACACACACATTATCGGATATGTATTATTTTGAGGAAGAGAGAGATGAGTATATGAATTTCCTCATCATCTCTCGGCTCCTGATGACTGTGTCTGATTGTTGATTGTTGATTGTGTGTGCTGCTTTCGTGTCTTTTTCCGTGCACATCACAGACTCCTTGTGCGGTTTGGTTTGAGCAATCAAATTATATATACATATACACGCTTATACATATGCATGGACGAGAATATAACCTATATTGATGCATTTTGACTTGCAATGACTGACGCGATGAGTCAACACACATGATGAGTCAATGTGGAGTCGATCAATAATATATACTCACACAAATTGGACTTTACTTTTCCCTCATTTGAAGAATGGAAATGATGGGGAACGTGTGAGGATGTTCATCCCAGCTTCTTCTTAATCTCTGTGTGCCGTCTAATCCATAATAATAATAATAATAATAATAATAATAATAGTAATAATCCAAACAATCCAATCCAACATTGAGATTATATTTACATTTACACACGACGACCATTGCATCAACGAGGATTTCTCTCCACATATATTATATATTATCCGTTTATCTGTTCTGTGTGCAGTGGCAAATTGTCAATTTCATCTCAGTTTCAATAAGAATTCTTATATATATTATACCTGTGGCGCTTTGAATAAACATAAGGAAAAGAAGAAAAAGAGGATGGGCAACTCCAAAGTGTTTGTTTTAATTCCATTTCTCTTTCTCTTCTGGGTCAGGACCGTCCACTCTCAACTCGGCTTGACCAATGTGAGCGGGAATTTTTTACCAATTCAAACTTTCAAACCCCCCCCCCCCTCCAAAGTCGGAAATGTATTATTGTAATTGCGTACGTATAATAATAATGGAGACTTTTTGCATGTGTGATGGGGATGATGATTTTGTGTGGGTATTAGGACACGTTGACGTGGGAGCCGCCCACCGAGCTCCAGAAAATGTATCCGTATCAAATCAGTGGGCGGGATCGAGAAGGATCTCCAGGTATTATAAGTCTTTCACTTTCATTCATTCATTACATTTCTGTACAGATTTTTTGGGGAGTGAAATTAATTAATTGTATTTTGTTGTTCTTGTTGTGTTGGTGGGAATTTGGAATGTGCAGTGTGCATCGTTCAGGTGAGAAAGCTCAAGTGAGTCAATCACCGGCTGCCACAAACCTGCACTATACATTTTAAAACATTTTCTCTTTCGAATCTCTCTCTTTCTCTCTCTCTGCATGTTTACAATCTCGCTGACATTGGCCATATTGGCATATTGGTGATGAACTGACTTGAGCCCCCTTTTTTTTGTCTCCCTGTGTGCCTTCCGTTTTTCCACATATTATTATCCACATCATCCATCATCATCATCATCATGGATCTATATAATTAGTTGGGGAGATGGGATGCGCGATCGACCATGGAAAAGGGCGGGAAAGCAGTTTTAGATATGGAGAAATACACGGAGCAAATGTGGCTGAGATTCCATAAAAGCCCGCAGCTTTGGGGCGCCCCCGGCGTCGACGAATATTTATTCGTTCTGGATATGGACGAATTCACCGTCTGGCAAATCCTTCATATTCCAAGTATAAATACACAATATAAGTACACACATTTTAATAAAATGACTTCATATCCGTTTTCAGTACAAAATCCCGCCTTTTAATTTAAATACAAAATCCCGTCTTTTAATTTAAATAAAAATTCCCGCCTTTTCCCGTTCTTTAATTTAAATACAAAATCTCGCCTTTTCCCGCGTTTTAATTTAAATACAAAATCCGGAGTTTAAATTTAAATGCAAAAAATCCCATATCCAAAGTCTTGTCTAAAATTATTCTTGTTTTAATTGTGTGTGGGAAGCGTTCCTCGAGATACTGACGATGACCCGACATTTCGTGGACGTGGACCATTTCGGTGTGAATCTCAAACTGGGGATCATCGTCAATGGTGAGCAAAACACCCGCCTGTTGTCAAATTTCAAATTCTTTAAATTAAGCGCCAAATTCGAATGAAGGAAATTTTTTTTTTTTTCTGTGGAATTGTTTTTTGTGTGTATATATATAGCAAACTACGTTTTTGAGACATTGTATGTGGCTTTGACGCCGATTCTTGGGGATTTGGCGAATGTTATTGAAATGTATGGGACAAATCCGGATGTTTGGCGCCCCAAATTACTCAAACTTGTGGCAAAAGATCAATTACCGGGTTGGCTCGGCGGCTCTTACGCTCATCAACCCCTCAAAAACTATGGTTGAACACAGCCAAATTAATAATATGACTTGTTTTTTTTTTAATTTTCTCTGAGGACACTTTTTATTGAATTAAAAAAATCAATCGGAAAACTCGAAATTTTCAAACGAAAAAAAATGTGCAGATATATATAATTTAAAAATTTCTTCACAATCCCTGTTTTTTTTTCAAATTTATTTAAAATGTGTATACATTTACAAAATAGAAAGGGAAAGAAAGTCCGTGAAAACAATAAAGTTGACATTGTGGTGGAGAAAATCGTATTTAGAAAATAAAGGGACTGGGAATTGAAGCCTCACCATCGTCAACATTAAAACTGCCACCACTTCGCTTCACTTCATTCGGAACGCACTCGACATTGACGGAAATGGGGATTTTCTTGACTTGCGCAGACTCTCTTTTTCCTTTTGTTGCGGTTGTTGTTGTTGCATTATTATTATAATTATAAATCCCGCCTTTTTGGATTTGAATTTCCGCTTTTTTAAACTCTTTGGATTGCTTGTCCAGACATCGAACTGCTCGTGGTCTTCGAGTGATTTTAAATGTCCGAAAAAAAATAGAACAGACAGGCAATTGTTCAACGCTAATGCAGGATTCGCTCCGATTTGAAGGGTTCTCCACAATCAGTTGACGGAGGGTCATTGATGTCCTTGACGAGGGCGGGAGGTTTGCTTCAAGTCTCATTTTTGAAATCTCGTTTCCATTTCCATTTCCATTTCTATGGTTGTCCATTAAATTCGAATTTTGAAAGTCCCGGTCAATTTCTTTGGAGGATTCAGATTCATGATGTTGACGATCAGTCCATTCTGGTGGGGAAATAATGAATACGCAATTTCGAATGGCGGGAATGCGAAGGACTCGAACCCGAACTTGAACGTGATGCATCAAATCCCGGATCAATTTACTTCTTTTTCGTACTGGTGATGATCGAGTGGAAGAAGAAGCAACTTGGATTTGATTTTGAATTTGAATTTCCCCGCGAATTAATTGGACAATCCCCGATTGGCTCCTTTCGTCTAGGCAAATGACTCGGACGGATTTCCAATGAGTATTATTATTATTATTATTATTATTACTCTCGGGCAAATTAATTTGATGTGGAGCAGCAGGAGGAGGAGGAGCGCATGCGCGGAGTCGATTGAGCGAGACGCAAAATTCCGTTAGGTTTTCCGGATTCTTCAGGATTAAATGTTGGAAACCCCAAGGTGGCTTTCCCGCCACGAAATTCGCGCCTATACAAAATGAAAACCATTATTATTTACTTGAAATTTAATTAATTGAGCAGTTGAACGAGCATAAAAATGAAAAAGGTTAGTTAAATATTAGTGATTAAATGGTGAAAAAATCAAAATCAAAATCAAAACATCCAAAATCTCACCGATAAGGAAAAACAGTGAGAAAATCATATTTATTCCCTTCATTTTTGAACGATGTGTATATTACACACACAACAAACAAAAAGACAACAATATATTATTAATATATAAGAAATCACTAAAAATAAGTTTAATTGAATTGAATCTGTGGTGTGTGGAGATTTATAAAAGGTATTGGATTTTTATTTATTTATTTATTTATTGAATGGATTTTGAAATGTGTGTGTGATGTGGAATCTGGAGAAATTAGACGTGATTTTCAGTATATATATATAGCAGCAGTTTTGGATTGAAAATTAACTGAGCGACTGAATTGGAGTGATTTAATTCTTGTACTTAAATGAGGAAAGATGTAATTAAAAGTTCAAGTTCCTTTCCTTTTATATGCAAAAATGCAAAAATGCAAAAATGCAAATTGACGAATGGAAAAGTACAGATCACAGATAAGAGCAGACTCCTGAGAGATTTTCTCACGACTCGGCAAGTTTTTCCATGCACACACACACATGCATACAAGGAAAAAATCAGTTGGCTTTCTTTCATATAGGATTTTAATTTACATTTTATATATAGATTTATCTATATACAAAGAGTTGCATGTTTTTTTTTATCAAATTGTGACTCTCGGATGAACCATAAAATTCAAGTAATATATATATATATATACGTGTGTTTTGTTGCTTTTTCCTTTTTCCTCTTTCCCCATACATGCAGCACGCAATCAAACGAGAAATTCGAGAAAATATACATAGTGGATATTTTATACGTATAGGAAATGTTCATCAGACGATTGAGGAAAGTGAACAGGGAAAATATATGTATAGGTATATAGCTACCGTAAAACTTGAATTAAAAGCCTATAGGCTATATATATAGTCTTGAAATTGTCCAAAAACCAAGGATAACTCGATAGCATTACGGTAAGTGGCTGGACACTATAGATAAACCCAACGAAAAAACTATAGGCTTATAATTGAGGTAAGTACAGGTTTGTAGTCTGGAGTAGGTTTTTAATTCAAGTTTTACGGTATGTAGATTGTATACATGGTAAATAATGAATAATGAATAATCAATAATCAAGAATCAAGAATCAATGGTCAAATTTGCTCTCAATTCCAATGTAAGCCATACGTCGCCCCACAGAAATCATATATAAATAAAATCAAAGGCCACAGTACACAACAAAAAAAAAATGAGACGGTGATGGATTTTTACAGACATCTTTTGGAATATAAATATATGCACAAAAACAATGAAAGCACACTTAAAATCACGAGCTCTGGAATTTAAATAATTTTCTGATATATATATATATATCTATATAATCCGAGCGCGGAATTTGAATTTTGATTTTCGCTTTTATTTCTATATATGTTTTCAAAGTTGAGAGAGGATTTATTATTTAGAAATTTTACTTCACGCATCCTGAAATTTTTGAGGCGGGATTTCCACATTTAGTGAATTTGAATTTGAATTTTTTTTTTGGTTTAATTATCCTATTCAGCTGGAGCTTCGGCTGATGGAGCTTCGCCGTCTGCACCTTGTACTTTTGGTTCTTTTGGAGCTTTCGGACCCGCCAGGACTTTGGTCAAAAATTCTATATAAATTCACAATTTTGTTTAAAACTTTTTTATTGTGTTGGAAAATATACGCAAAATGCAAAATCAATGTGGAATTTAAAAATTCCTATATATAGATTTGAAATTCCCACACTGCCAGCCAGCCAGCCAGACTCACTTTCATATTTGATCATGCCATTGTCATCCTCTGGAGGGCAGCAGTCCCGTAAAATGGCTTGTGTGTCCAACGGCGTGAGTCCTTCCCCTATAAATAAATATATATATATATATATTTCAGCCATTCAAAAATTAAGGGATCCCGCGCCAAAAAATGATGACTTAACCTTAATAACAACACAGTTTTTGTAAAAATGTATATATAGTCAAGAAATACATGAGAAATGAAACAAGGTTTCGCGCGCGCGCACCGAGATTTTGTAGGAGGAAACTGAGCTCAGCTAAATAAATTTTCCCCGCTTTTTTCTGCTCATAGAGTTTAAGGAAATCCACGTAGTCTTCCATCGTCCCTTCCGGCTTCATCTTCTTAATTTCAATGTAGGCGCTGCGAAACTCGTCAAATTTCATTGTCTTCTCGTCTTTTACAACAACCAAAAAAAAAATCACACATTAATTTAATTATTTTAAGAATTCCCGCCAGCATATAAATATTAAATATATATATATATATAATTTTTTTAAAATATGAATGATGAATTGAAGTCATCAGGGCTATAAAAAAGGGGCGCTTATATATACTTTTCTTGTTACTCCCACCATGTTGAACGCAAAGGGCTTGACTTGGGATGAGATTGAGCCCTCGAAGGGCCTCCCCAAGGTAAAACGCATCCATATTCCCATACCCATCAAAATCGTACACCCCAAACGCCATCCTCGCGTCTATAATATATTTTCACCCCCAACAAAATAATCACAACAATTATATTACCGTATATTGTATATATAGAACCCCCGGGGGTTCTATATATTGTTTCGGAAAATTTATAATAGAACCCCAGTGGCAGTGGGGGAACGTGAGAATTATGTACATATGTACGACAATGTACTTGACATGGGCGCAGGATTTGGTCTCTGCAGACATGGGGTTGTACAACAGTATATACGGTATGTATAATTCTATCAACTGAATTTTCTCAATGTACCCCATCAGTAAAACATTGAACAAGCGCGGCGCAACTCACCTTTCATTTCCTCTGGCGTCAGACTCATCGCTGATGTGTGTGTGCGCTCACGGTTCCTGTTTGATGGGAAATCCACAAAAAAGATCAATCTGAATTATATATAAAAGTCATGCAATTATATACAAGGATTTGAAAATTCCCGCGGCAATTTGAGTTTTGTTTACTATGAGTTTCAAATAGCGATATGTAGATTTGTAAATATTTCGCTTTTTTGCGGGGAAACCTTTTAAATTCAAAAAACAAAATTCAATTTGCAATTGATGACTGTGTGTGTCCGTGTTTCTTTTGTCCCCCGATATCGATATTTTACCGAGATTCCGAATTTAAATTGAGAGAAAGAAAGACCTGATGATTTTAAACAGAAGATCCAGGAAAGACTGACAGAAAGTCTTTGTATATATATAGACATGAGACCATCACACATGCATACAGACAAATAATTTCGGAAAAATCCTATTTTATCTCCAAGTCCACAAAAAGAATTCAATTGAAATGCGCCAATATAAAGAGGACGAACTCAAAACAAACATCCGAATCAATTAACTTTTACGACCACTCAATTAAATTTAATGACGTCATTAATTAAACTCGCAATTCCACTTGAGTCCCAATGTCAATTTCAATTAAAATGCCACAATTCGACTTGAATTTTATAAATAAAATGCGCCAGGGAATTCTTCCACATTTAAAATGACTATACAGCCAAAAAATCCCATTGGAGTTATAAAGCGTCTCCCTATATATATATTTTTGTTGGTTCCAACTTTTGATGCCAAAAGCGGAAAATGTGCCGTACAAAAAATGGAGGGAAATAAATCACATAATTCCAAAAATCCATGTACAAAAATTCTTGACAATTTTGTTCTAAGTATCTTTTTTTGTTTTGTATACACATATAAATTAAATAGAGTTAAACATTTGAGCAGTTTGTATATATATTTGTGATTTAAGGGACTTTCGCCATTTTCATGTGATTTCAAGTTTACATACCGTATATACACTGACATAGAACCCCACACTCATATATAGAACTCCATGTCTGCAGAGACTATAAATCCTGTGCCCATGTCAAATACATTGGGCGTACACACATATAATTCTCACGTTCTCCACACACGGGGGCTCTATAAGATTTTTCGATACAACCCCTGCGGGGTTGTATTTCATATGGGATATATACTTTCCATTCAAATAAAATTAATTTTTTTTGACTATTTTGAAAGTTGGCGCGCGGGCGACGATGTGATGTCCTTGGAATTTGGAAGCCAAACCACAAGGTAAAAGTTTTTTTCGCTTCCGAATTCCAAGGACATCGTCAACTCCCAAAAAAGTCAAAAAAATCATGTTTATATGAATGGACAGTATATATATGTTGCACAAAGTGGAAGGCTCTCGATCACTATAAAATATAGCATCTGTGAGAATCTGTGGAAATGTATGAAGTTTAAATTTAAACGTTGAATTCAAAATCTATTATATCGTCTGTTAAGTTCAAAAACGGACTATAATTTTTTTCCTTAATTTCGTTTGACCGGGTTTGACCTGTTCTGGAGATCAACGTATTAGAGATGGAGCTTTGGGTCAAGCGACATTATTGTAGAGCAGGTCATGACGAACAATAATGTCGCTTGACC
>JAIUND010003115.1:0-17641 GCA_034699125.1 Gisinianus flammeolus | reverse complement strand
TTTTGTTACTGCATGTTTGCAAAATAACTCATTTTTATTAAATGAAATTTTTTAATTTGTTTTTGTAGAAAAGCAATCGAAAAAACCAGAATCCGTGATCCGACGGATCAGATCAGTATCCGACCCGAGCGCTTTGAGTCGGATCACGGATCCATCCGTCATCCGACTCCATCGGATCAGGTCGGATCGGATCACGGATCAATCCGACCCGTTGACAAGCATTAGACTCAAACGTTTTTTTTTTTTAATCTGAAATTTGTACGTGTGTGTTCTGTTTGTTCATTTTACATATATTGTATATCGTACCACAGTCCAGAGTTTCACAGACAATTCCCCCAGCCGGTAGTTTAAAATTACAAACACATGGTGCAAAAAAAATGTGTTGTTTTGTTGTGTTGTTTCTATTTTTATATATGTATGACTGTATGAGTTACAGGAGGATCAACAACGCTTTAAGTACATACCGGTATAGGTATAGGGTACATATGATTATAGTACGATTAGAATTAAAGTAGTAGTATTATTGTAGAATTAGAATTGGAATTAGAATTAGACGAGGTGTGACTTGAGTGGATTTATTGTTTCTGTTTCCACTGTGTTTTTTCTCTTCGTTATTGTATATAGTGTTGCTGTATGTAATAAGTAATATGTAAGTATGTAGTAGAACATTCCCTGTGTTCAAATTCAAATTCAAATCCAGATGGATGCAGATGAAGTTCGTCATTCGTAATTCGTAATTCGTAAATAGGAAGCAGACGGCACCAGGAGGAAAATAAACGCGATATTATATGTATTGTACTATTGTGTTTTATTGTGTTGTGTGGTGTTGTTGTTGTTGTTGTGTATGAGCTGTTGCTGTTTGTATCTGTATACTTTGTATAGCTTTGTACTCGGAATGGAGGATAATTCATTTGAATTTGAATTTGACTATCTTTGTACATGGCTCAGCATAATTTGAGCATTCATAACTCATAATTATTATACGATATGAATTTATCTGGGATGTAAAGGAAAAGGAACTTTGTGTGAAGTAAATCTGTATTGTGTATCTGTGTACAGATAGAATAGAATAAAGCAGACAGAGACAGAGACAGGCAGAGAGAGAGAGAGAGAGTCACGAGGGATCCAGATAAAAAGTTCATTGGAATATTTTTTATGTGCACACACAGAGTCTGTGCTTCTGTGTATTCTGAATGTGAGAGAGATGCGTTGGTTTTCCTGGAGGGAATTTGATGTGGAATAGAATTAATGAAATGGAAGATCATTTGAAGATCATGGACAAGCTCACTCAATTACGGAATTGTTACTTTCATCGCTGTCTTAGGTTTCAAATGACACCTCCGAATGCCCATAGTTACTGTAATGGCAGATGCTGCGGATAACTGCTTTTAAAAACAAACGGCGTCCAAGTGCAGCACAATTAAAATATTTGTTTTAGCGTGAGCAAACAGGGTAAAAAAAGGAGAATCCGGGAAAAGACGAATAAACAGTTAAACATGCGGTATACGGACAGTAAAATTCAGGAAATGTCGCTCAAATCGAATTTATAATTACAATTAACAATTAACTAATTGGACTGCCGAATTTCGCACTTCACACTGACAAAAATCGTGAAGAGCTCAACCCACAGACGACCCATGATTGTTCCCATCTTTCGTCTATTGAGGCCGCAATTTCCTCGGGAAAAATCTCAAGTGGCTTTAAAATCAGTCCAAAAACTATCGTAAATATGCGTATTGCGTATCTCAAAAATTTAAATTTAGATTTTGCATGAAAATTCCATTATGCATTATGCATTTCCAGACATTTCTCCTCCTCATAAATCATGATGCATTCATTTATTTTGAGCTGTAATTAATGTTCAAATCCTAAATCCCAAATACTCAAATACCAAAACAGAATAAAAACAAAACATGGAATAACACTCAATTTTAACTTGTAAATGTTCAATAATATTAAATCTATACACTGGAGCTTGAAACATTTAAACACTAAAAGACTGAAAGACTGAAACGAAGGGTAGGATAAATGAGAAAAACGGTTATTTATTATTTTAATAATGAGAACACTGACAATGAGAGTCTCGTTAGCCTCCACTTCTGACTCCTCAAGAACTGGTCATTAGTTATTATATCTGTTCTGTAGTATTAGTCATAATCTTATAAGTCGTAACCAAAAGCCAAAGCCAAATCCAAAGGCAAAAGGCAAGAGAGTGAGACTGAAAACTGAAATGAATTTATCTCCATGGACCAGAACGACAATGTAACGGTTGTTCCTCCATTAAATGAATATGATTTTCCCCCCATTGTATAATTGTAATTGTACCTACATGGATTTGTACTCTAAACTCAAAATTTGAAATAAAATCTCCTCGTCACACGTCACACACACAATCTCCACTCTCAAGGCAAACAAACTTCTTCCCTTTTCTCCTCATTTATACAATAATACAATCAAACTGAATCCTCACCACAACTCCCAACTTTTTTTTGTCGTCCATGTCCATGCATTTGAATTTGAATTTGAATTTTGAATTTTGAATTCCCAGCTTCAAGAACATTTCATACATTTGTATTTGTAAAATTCATCTTTTGAGTCTTGAGTAAACATGTATCAAAATGTGAAATACGAAATACGAAATGGGAATTACGAATGACCATAACTTTAAAACCATATTATAACTTTGGGGATTTTAGGCAATCAGTGTGTGATGTGGAGAAGTGGAGACTAATCATAATTTATTATAGCTTCAACTCCACAACGTTTGAAACCCAACAAAATCCAGAATCTACACATTCTACAGTCGACAAAGTCCACATGTCCATGTCTATATGGATGGTCGTTATAATCCGTAATCATTGAGTCATTCATCAAATCTAACCGTGATATATTTCATAAGGGAAATTAAAAGAAAAGGAGAAAAAAAAACGGAATTATTCTCTGTCACGGTATTCGAACCTCGACCCTTTTCATCATCTTTTGACGTATACCGTTTTTCAATTCATTTAAATGGAATCGTAATCAAAAGATTACTTTTTTTTCCTTTACACGACTGCCGACGAGAAATGTAGAATATTTTGAATATGGTTTCAAGCGGCGTTTAACTCCGCCGAAATTCCATAGATTTAAATTGATAAGAAGTCCAAAAGTCCAAACAAACAAAAACAAAAGACGGAAATAGAAATTAAATTCCTGGCTTTTCAGACTTGACATTCGCTTGAAGCTTGGTAAATTCCACTCGTCGATTGTCAAGCGTCCATTGATTTTGCCTTTGCCGTATGACGTGGACATTTGAACGTTTATATACAGGAAAAGAAAATCCACAATCCACAGTGACTTGTTTCCATTGTATTTATAATTTATTACATATATATTCCGTCCTTTAACCTTTCCCTTTTATTTTTTCAGCTTTCAGTCTCATTTCCTCATTTATTTTTCAAATGAATAAGAAAGAGAAGGAGAAGAATTAAGCAGAAAAAGTGAAAAGGAATGAAAACAAGCATGATGAGACTCTACGTTTTTTTTTTTTTTTGCTTTCATTAAATTCACGAGCGTTCATGAGGATCCCAAACAATACGCCACCGTTTTTTCATCTGTTATACATTTCTACCTTTTTTTTGCATTACCAAATGTTGAATGTTACAAATAAAAATTTGGACAATCCATCACAAAAACTCGAGCTCGATGGCTCATTGTCAAATTCCCCAGACATTCAGTAGAAATTGAGTGGAAATTCAAGGAATCGCAGGTAACAATGCAAATGACAATGACTAAATACTAAATGAGAGAAAGAGAAAGAGCAAAGGAAGAAAAAAAATCCAGAGTCCCGTAATTATTGTCTAACTATAACGATAGGTAGACGATAGTTAGCGAGTAGTTAGATCATGGGCTATCTATAATCTGTAAAAAAAATGTCTGTCATTTTCATTTCAAATGCAAACATATACATACGAATAAAGACGAGACCAGACGGTGAATGGAACATTCAAATGAATGCAAAATATATTTAAAATATTCGTACAAAGTACGAATGATGATTCGACTTTTTTTTTCCTTCCCCATATGATATTTTATAATTGCAATTTTGTATGTGTATTTGGTTTTGGTTTGGATGTTTGTGCTCGTCGTTGCGTTGCATCCACAGTCGTGTTTGCTTGCGTTATTATGCAACGCAACAAGTAACAAAACACCACAGTCGGACTCAGACTCAACTGAATCATTATGAAGAGAAGAATTGAATTGCTCTTTTTTTTCTCTCTCTCTTGGTTTTGGGCTGTCGACTTGAGACTTGAGTCTTGACTTGTTCTTTTTCTAGGGAGAAGTTTTATGAAAAATCTTAAACCTCAAATTGTTTCACAAGTTAAATGCTTTTTACTTTTCTTCTACCATTTACCATTTGCCATTCGCCATTCACCATTCACTCACTCGACTACCACTACTCACCAGTATATTGAGCATAACAATCTGAAGCAGCCCCAAATGGCATTTACTTAAAACTTTTGTATTGTATATGTATATTATATATGTACCATGAAAAAAAAAATCCTTAACCATTTCCTGAACTTCCTTTATTATGTACATCAACACCAACACCAGTGGGGATTTTGTGCTCAAACAAACTCAAAATGCATTTTTTGCGTGAGCTCATTTCGTTTAACTGAGTGAGCAGTTAGCAGTTAGCAGTTTTTCTATATACTACACAAACACAGACACAGTGCATGGCATGGAGTGTGTGGCTTTTGTCTTGATAATCTTTTCGCTTCAGTTACGTTCAGACTTCTTCCGGCCTTTTAATTTTCAAGATGAGAGAGAGAGAGAGAGAGAGAGAAAATGAGGAAAATCTTATGCTTTTCTGTCAGTCTACATTTATAAGTATAAAATAGGAACAATTAATATTTGTGTATTCTTACGTAATGTCCGCCCTTCTTGTTTTTTGTTTGGCTATTATTATTTTAATTATTCACATTTCCTTTTCCCGTGATACTCTGGTCCATCCAAACCTCATTCATTTGTTTTAGAAATTATGTGGCATTTTTAAAGAATTTTCTAAGAAAATCCAAGAAAATCCCGGAATTTTGTAAACACTTTCAAAAATACCAAATAACTCTCCTCTCGATTGAGCCTCGAAATGCAAGGAATATGTAAACGGCGTTGAACTACAGCAAATTCTCCGTAGCAAATGTTTACCTACTTGAAATTCAAGTAATCTTGTAAGAGTTCAACGCCGAATTAAATATTTCAGACTAGAAAAACACCAGCGTTAAAAGTTAGTGTGTCGGAGTCACATTCGCAGTATAGTAAAAAAAATTATTTTCAATAATGTAACAGTATAAATACGTTAAAATTAGAATGGACTTGAACAATCGGGAGAAGTGATTAACGCATGTTGTCTACGCATTTGCATTTGCATTTACACGTGAGATCTCAATCTGCAATCTGAAATCTGAAACAACTCAACTCCAGTGCAAAGACCTAAGAATTAACTGTGTTCAAAATTAGATTTAGTTGACTTTCCTATACAACAAACAACAACAATTAAAGATACAGCTAAAGGCTAATAATAATAATAATAATAATAATAATAATAATAAGTTAACTGTAAATTATTTCATGTTGTTGTTAAAAATCTTTGAAAAATCCCTTTCCCTTTTAGCTTCTAACCTCTGTTTCTTTCCGTATCTAATTTCATCCGCTATTTCGTGAGCCTATATGTCTAATTTATGCAAAACAATAACAAAAAAAAAAATCTGTGCATCAGTTTCAGAGTTGATGTTGTTTATGTATACGTGTGTGTGTTGTTGTTGTTGGAAATTTGACGTGACTGCTGGTGGTTATTTTTTCCACCGTGTGTTTTTGTGAATCAGTGAATCAGTGAGTCTGAGTCTTGAGTTAGTTGGTAGTCAGAGCAGGTGAGTGGAGGAGAATGAGGTAAAAGGTGAAATTAATTAGCAAATGTGCGTAAATAGTAAGTAAATATCCATCTCCATCCGTCCGACTTCCGAGTGCGTACGTACAAGTTGGAGTTGGGAATTTGACTCCCAAATTCGCACTCGAAACTCAAAACTCGAAACTCTCAGCTCATGTGTGAGATTTTGAGTAATATAGTTAGCACATGTATTACTAATGTGTGAGTTGCATATTGCAAATCTAGTAAAACTATACGCCGGCATAGATAAATGCCGGCCCTGGTAATTTAAAAGCAATTTAAATGTCTGTGTTTCACCATCGTCTCAAAACAATTTAAATGTTGATAGCCCACGTGCTTTTTAAAATTTTTTATCGACATCTAAATAAATAAATCAGAAAAATTCGGCGAGTCGGATTTATTTATTGATTTATTGTCAGACTTGGACGCCGATTAAAATTGTGGATTCAAAATCTCCAAGGTAGGAAAAGGAAGATAAAAGGCTCTCAATTAAACTAAACTAAACCAAACTCACAATCAACGAGATGCGTATAGAAAAGTCCTTGTATAATTTAACCCCAATATCACCATCATTATAACGTCATAACAACACAGTTCGTGTAATCCTGTCCTGAGTACTCATCTCATCACGTCTTCTCTCTCATCATTTCTATGCGTCCGCTTAAAAAAATCTAGTCGTAAACTGCCGAGTAGCGAATAGCGAATATCCGTACACAGATATATATGCATGCGAATTTTCTCAATTTGAATGTATATGAACATGAACATTGAATGACATTCAATTTGACGTCCAAAAGTCGAAGTGGAATTCAACAACGTGAAATTCATGAACTTTTCCTTGCTCATCATTTACAAACATCTTACAAATTCCCAACATCATCATCCATAATCATCATCATCGTCATTTGCACAGAACTCAGAACTCTCTTGACTGTTCTTTTACTCATAATCAACATCCACCATGCACAGATTGTATACAGATTGTATACAGTGTACATGGAACGATATGACAAATATATGAATATGAATTCAGGTTATGTATACAGACAGACGCTTCGAGCATCCGGAATAACGTTTCTTTTCATCTCAAATTTACATATTTTTTCTTCATCTCTATCTCTCTTTCTTTTGTACATACTTACATATATATATAGTTGAATAGTTATGTACAAATCCTGCACTTAAATCCGAAGTCTAAAGTCATAACTCATTTTTTGAAGATGATTCGCTGAGTGAATAATCTCGGGAATCGATACTCCATTTCACTCAGATCTCTGTCACGCATCAATTAACATTTATTGCCTTACTTTAGTAGTGATTGATCATTTCATTTCATCTTCATACAGTAATTCGTTCAGATTTTCTCCAACGTTTTCTTGTGAGAATGTACCTACCTTAGTTATGGTTCACAACATTGAAGAAAATTGCAAACGGCGTCAAACTATAACAGCAAGAAAAATCCATGAAAATATTGAAAGCGACTGTATTTTGGTGATTGTACCTGTACAATTAAGGCTGGATACATTTTTTAATTTGTTTTTCAGACAACGGAAGTTCAAACCCAACCAATTTGATCTTATTTGAATTCAATTGGCTATGTAATAAAACAAAAAGGCATACAAACAACCTTCAGCAATTAGCAGAGAAAATACCGCCAGTAACTTCAATCGGCGTCCAAATCCGACAAAAACCCACTGTTTTCCTCACCGTTCGTTCTCATATGAATAATATTCCCAGCTATGCATATTGACGACAAAAAAAAAAATTAAATACCGGAAACATAAGTAGTCCACGTTTCTACGTGGCAGTTATAGGAATATCGAATATCAATGGAAATCATACGGAAAAATTCATCCTTTGAATAGATTAGATAGACGAGTGACTACACACAATTGAATATTGAATTGGAATTTTGGAAAATATCCCTATGATATAATCCAGGATTTGAATTTGAATTTGAATTTGATTCATCAGACTTCCTTTTTAAAAAAAAATTTCAAAAGCTCAATGACTGAGTGACTCACATCATTTTTCTTGGGCACGTCCAACTTCTCTCTCTCTCTCTCTTTCTTTCTCATCGTCAGTTAATTCCTCACAAACTCACAACCACAACTCACAACAACAAAACAACATTTTACCATCGCCTCGCTCCGTCTCACTATAATCACTATAACCAGCCAAAGTCAGAGTCAGAGCCTCAAAACCTGAGAGCAAATCGAACGGTATTAATTCCACCTTTGAAACTCACAAAACTCCACACAGCCTTTCAACGTCTACATACCCAACTCCTTTTCCTCTCCCCACAGTATATAGAATATATATATATATAGGTATACATAATATGTATGTAAAAAAAATAACAATTGACCAGCACCAGACCGCAGCAGAGTAGAGTTTTAAGAGTCCTCTGCAAACGCAAACAAAATACCACTATGAAACTTTACCTTTTTCTCATACATCTGCATTCTGAATTCACAATCTACATTCTACATTCTACATACAAAAATATATCTACCTAAGTAGAGAAACATGACGAGCCATAAAACGTTCCAACAGTTTTGGAATCCAACTTGCTTATTCTCTCTCTCTCTCTCTCTTTCTCCTCCAGCTTTCGTTTGGTTCGTTTCAATTTCCAATTGCAACAACGTTATAATCGTCATCATCGTCAGCCTTCACCTCAAGCCAAATATTAAAAAAAAATATCCTATGTGAACTGTCACTACCGGCGAAAAAAAAAATATGTAAGCATCCGTATATAAGAATAAAAAAAAATTCCCGAGAAAAAGTACCGTAAACCTCATCCAATGTCCAATGTCATCGTCAGAAATGCCATTCAATTTCAATAGGTACATACTACATACGAAACGAACATTACATTTTTACATTACGGATGAAAGCTCATCGTCACTGACGAAAACAAGAAAAACTCATATACCTAAGATATGTCTATGTCATGTGTATGATATGTATAGTCGATTATTTAAATGGAGATTCAAATAGCACAGTTTAAGGCGTATTAGTGTCAAAACTAATTACTTTTCAATGAGGATGAGAGAATTTTGAGAGAATTAAAAACCCAAAGTCCAAGTCCAAGCAATATTTAACTCACAGATTTACAGATTTTTCAGTGGTTCTTCTTCAATTTGACTTGGAAAAATTTAGATACAAAATACATGTACAAACATTAGAAAATCCAAAATACAGATATGTACTGAAATCTATTGTGTTAAATCTAACGGGAGGGCAAAAATTCAAGTGTCAAAATGGAAATGAAAGAAACATGCATTTCTTTAGGTATTTATGAGAGGATTCCGAAATTCAGATGATTGACATGAGAAATGTAAATACATATAATAAAAAATTAGCCCAGGGAAATCATTAAGAAGATAAAAGAATTCATTTAGAATCTTGAATCTGGGTTTTGGGTTGTGTTCTTTTTGGTTTGGGATTTTTTTTGGTTTGAGGCTCCAGAGAAAAATGTACAGACAAAGAGAGAGAGAGAGAGAAATCACTTTTGATGCAAAGTAAAACATGTTAATGGGGATTTTAATTGTTGTGTTAGTGATACAGTGAGAAAAGAGGAAGAGAGGGAGAGACGAATGTGTGTGTGTGTGTGTGGATGAACAAATAAATGATGTTTATATTGTGTGAATTTACAATTAGCAACATGCTACGAGTCATAATTGGCCGACTTTAAATCCCACACGAATTCCAATGTAAAATGTAATACAATGCAATATGGAATATATATGTATATTTGTATATATTCAAAAGACAAGACAAACGACCCAGAGATCAGAACTTTGAACTCAAAATCCCAAGCAAGAGGAAAAGGAAGGGACAGAGAAACAAGACAACGTGCGGTTTAATTAGCAACATGCATTACAAATTACATGTGGAAACGTATTTTGTGTGTCTTGGAATTTTCAGAGTCATTTAAATCTGTGTAAATGTAAAGTAAAGTAGAATTTCAATCGAGTTCGTTTCAATTGAGTTCATTTCAAATCACCCGTATGATTGGATTATTGGAAAGACCAAGTCAAGATTATCAAAGCTACATCTGACGTTTCCCTGGTATTGTGCAGAATCTACGACCGGCGTCGAACTTGCACAATATCTTTTTTTACAAATTTTCCGCTATTAACCAAAATTAAAATATGAAATACAATTTCCGTATTTATAAAATAATCTGTATTGAAATCACGCCGGTTTTCTTAGGGCTTCATAAAATACCCGAAATTACAACAGAAAATCATAATCCAAATCCCTCAAATCTTCAACTAATTATTGTAAGCACCCGCACAACACAACTGTGCATTCATTCTTCATTCTGCCGTATCTATATATGTATATGAAATTGCTATTGTACAAAGTTGATGAATGATCATGCTCAAATGTGTTAAGGATTATTTATATGATAATTGTATTATTATTACGTAATATATAGAATTCCACTGTGAATGTAAATCCCAAATCCCAAATCCCAAATGAAAATGTGGGTGTTGAATTCCTGTTGTATTGTTTTGACTGTGTATAAGTCACTTTGCAAAGAATTACACTCCACAGTTTACACTGCTGTTTTGTTGTTATTATTATTTATGATGACTGTAGGGGGATTATAATTGCGATTAAATCACACGATGGATAAGATCTCCAATGATAAGGATTAGATGAGATTAGCGTTAATGTAATGTTTAGTCAGGGTCTCAATTCCCAATTCAACGCCTGTCCATGACTGTTTAAATTTATATTGTAAAAATCAAGCAATTTTTTTTTTAAACTTTGTAACAATGGTAATCAATTTACCATTCACTGCATATACGATCCAGGAAAAAATGTATTAGACAAACGCACCCAACACTATAAAAACACAGACACAGAAAATTGGCAAAACTCCCCCAAAATCCAAAAAATCCACGTTTTTTTGTGTGTTATAAACTCATGGAATTAAAATTGCACAGCTTCTAATGATGAGCTTTTGTCATTGAGGATTTAAAAAGTAATTTCACACACCAATAAAAAAAAATCCAATCCGGGTTTATTGCTGAACTTGAACGCCGTTTACTATAATTGTTTATTGAAATTGTGCAGAGATTCGTAGGTGGATTTGTTTGGAATGATTTGAAGTCCACACTTTAAAATCAAAATTAAAACGCTTGAATCTAATTCGATTCTAAAGTCCTGAATTGAGGAAGTCAACTAAAAAACATGTGACGAAATTCCCAAAATCTTCTTCACTTCCTTTCACTCATTCACACTTATTTTCGTGTTTTCCTCTGTGTGGAGTCTAACCTTTAAATCCCAAAAAGCACGTGAGAGAAGGATCAAAATTCCACACACACACAAAAACACTTTCTTTCACAATATTTCACCCGCAGTAAATGAATGTGCACCCACCACAATTGACAATATTTCATCAATTAAAATAATCCAAAGGCTGACATTGATTATTGATTATTATGAGTGGTGATTCCAATTCCAATGTATATATAAAAACAATAATAGAAAAACTAAGAAAATATTCAAGCTACTTAGTCTTTGTCTTCTTGTCTCCACACATACGCACACACTTGATAATATTAGTAAATATAATGTGGGTACATGTAGGTAAATATGGGGGAAATAATAAATTGAGGAAATTCAAAACTCGACGTATATAAAATACACAAAATAATATATATACGAACGAGCGACTACCCTCAAACTCGTTCCTTGCCACACTGACTGACTAACTTGACTTGCTGTTTTAGCCCTAAACTAACTCTCTGTATAGTTTTTTCTCTTCTCGTCTCTCTCTCTCTCTCTCTCTCTCACTCTCTCATTCTCATTCTCGTTCTCTCTCGTCGTCTTTTGGTAAAACCCAACCTGGACTTGTCTTGTCTCGCTACTCGCTATATTCATTTCATTGTATGTATGTATGTACATATATAAGTAGAAACATTTACCTATCGTAAGCCATATATGTACATACATAATAATACAGTCCATACGCTATGGCTATACACAAACACAACTCACAACAGAATCGACTCAAAACGGATAGAGAATAAAGTGAATAGCAAACAGCATACTACATATATACATACATATGTAGAATTACATAGTTTTTGTACACATAAAATCTGCCTTGCACTTGTACACAGGTAAACAATCTTGCCCTGCAGCATTTTTCTCTCACTTCCTGAACATGCCTATTTTTTTGTACGATACAATACATAATATGATTACCCCATACGCATATATACGTAAGAGTAAGAGCGTGAGCGTAAGTACAGATTAATGGGAAGCATATGGACAATATCATCTGTATCTATACATATATTGCTCATTGATCAGTGATGGCGTTGGCGTTTTTTTTCAACAACAAACATCCTATAATAATCCTATGATAATCATAATCATAATGGAACAAGTCAAGTATGTAGACTTGTAGAGTGTAGACTGTAGAATGTAATTGAGATATATAGAGAAATATTTAATATAATGAAAAGAAAAAGGATCTGAAGGTTTTTCAAGATCACCAACACCATATAATATTTTTATTCTTATTAGTTTCATTAGTTATAGTCAACTAGTCAAATTCAACTTACTCAAAGCCTTGTACACGAATTCGCAAACATCCACAATCCACACACATACACACACATGCTTTTGTTCAGACTCTGAAGTCTGAAGCAAATCATGCAAAAAGACAAAAACAAACAGAGGTAGAGTGGGAAGAGAGAGAGGGGAAAAAACTTTAATTTATACATATTCTCTCTCTCTCTCTCTCTGTCTCTCTCTCTGTCTGTCTCTGTTTGATGTTCTGGAAATTGGAATTGGAATATCAAATATATGTACTTGTGTCTTTGTGTATGCATGCTCTGTGCTCTGGGAAATTGTTGAGTGTTGAGTGGTGTGCAAAAAATATTGCGGAAATAGGAACAAAATGACGACTAACTAGTAGTACTTAATAGTTAATAGGTAATAACTAAACACGCCATAAATGCCATACATTTTATTATGTTATGTTTTATATATCCAGTTGTGCATTCAATTGCGTATTACAACTAATTTTAAAAATCCTAGTTGTATTTGTATATTCGTATATGCGACTAATTGGTAATTGATGGAATTTTTTCCCAGAGTGTCTCTCTCTCTCTCTCCATTCCATAATTTTTTTTAATTTCCATGGATTTTGTAAGCATATATACAAAATACGTAGGTACATATATATATAATGAGAGTAGAACACATAGGGATACAGAAACAGAAACAGAACATTGCGAATTTCTACACGGCGCCTTACGGTACTCGTTTGTCGTTTTTGTTCAATAAATACATAAACAGTTTGCATTTTTTATATACATAGTATTATTCGGTGAATGGGGAAATGGGGAAATAGTCCCAATGGATTTTAATATGAATATATAGTTTCGTGGTCGTGTGTGTATATTTAGCTATACGAATAGCATTGACTTTGACTTGGACTTGGATTTCCGATGAAGGATGACGCTGCAAAATTGCACATTATTTTTTTAGCAGTCAAATACTATTTATAATTTTAAATGTGAATGGATTGAACAACATTGAAAATTGAAAGAAATCCACCGTTCGTCTCGTCGTCGTCGTCGTCGGGTTGGCTTATAGCATTTTTAGAATATGAAGACAAATAGAGAAAAGGTAAAAGAAAAGGAAATGGAGAGAGAGAGAGAGAGAGAGACTTTTTTTTAGCTGTGAGATTCTGTGATTTTTTTGGCAGCTGGTTGATTATCATTTGTGTAGCGTTTGTAATTTTGTAATTGGCAATTGGGAATTGGTGGTACATATAGGTTAATGAAAGAAAAAAATTCAAGCACGATTAACTCTTTTATGCGTGAAGAAAAAAATGTGTGTGTATAAATGTTATATTTATGTGTGGGATTGTACATATTCAAATTTCAAATTCGTGTTAGTCAAGATCAAGTGAGAAGGGATGAGTCCGTTACTTCATGTAATTGAATTATGCAATTTATGTTTATGGGATTCAATGGCAATATATGGTAAATCTTTATATAATAGGAGTTAATAAGGTAATCATAAATTATAAAGGATTAAAGTTAGCCTTTAAAAGGTAAATCCCTCGATCTCGTTACGTTTGTGATGGCAATTCTCTATAAAAATTATCTCAGATAATTAATCCATTTTAGTTTTGTAATAGACATTAAATCAAATTATTTTTATTTTACTTCATTTTCTGGAATTTTATATTGTATATTGTCACAGAGTTCGACGCCGAACAAAATATTTCTTTGTGACATTCTTCGTGTGTACTGAGTTATAGATTCTTGCACCATCCGGATTTAAATGCTATGACCATTTTGATTATCAATACAAAATGAAAATGTATAAACTGAAAAAAAAACCAAAACCAACTAACGGGTCAGCAGTCTCAGCAGTCAATAGAATTTGAATGGTGAAATAGTGAACAAAATCCGTTTATCTGATTCCTCACACCACTCAAACATACAAAAAAAAAAAGTCACAAAATGTCTCAAGGAAAAAAAACTGAAGACATTGTGACCAAAAATCCTTCACTTGCCTTCAATTTCCGTTGTGTATAAGACTATAAAGTATATAGGTAAAACAAAAAAAAGAGCACAGGATAAGTAACGACTCCGCTCGATCATCATCAGTTTACGTTTACACGGTAAATCAATTTAATTTCCATAACAGAGTCAACAGAGAACTCTAACAGAGTCAATCCCTAATCCACAATTTTACAAAGGCATGAACGAACGCACATTTTGTTTACTGTTTGAATTTCAACTTCAAGCCTGTCTGTTGGTTTCGATATCAAATAGTACTTATTGGGAAATTGTGATATGGATGCAAAAAAAAAAGAAAAAGTAGTGTGTGTTGACTCAAAAATCAAGGATCAAGGTCTGATAGAGTCGCCTGCGAGTGGTTTCAAATTGCAAGTTCAAATCCGGTCTTGAAGATTACACATTAAACTCTTGTTTTTTTTCTGTACGGATTTGTTAGTGAACCGTGAACTACAAAAATACGACATGTATATACATACAGAATGAAAACGGCTCTTTCATCATCATCATCATCCTTCTCTTCTCATTCTCTTTGTGCAAATATCTTACGTGTACAATATTTAATCTTGAAGAGCCAAACCAAGGAAAAAAAGATGGGCAGCACAGCAATGAAATCTGCATGTTTGAAATTGTAATGTGTGTGTATGTGCGAGTGTGTGAGGAGCAGAAAAAGAGTCAACAAACTCACGCTCAGTCACCGTGTCAAATACAAACAGAAAAACGTATAAGTATATAGTAT
Organism: Gisinianus flammeolus; assembly: GCA_034699125.1. NCBI lineage: Eukaryota > Metazoa > Arthropoda > Collembola > Symphypleona > Katiannidae > Gisinianus > Gisinianus flammeolus. The sequence continues at coordinate 2,412 of JAIUND010003115.1, read as the reverse complement.
ATAAATGGGCAACGTGATATCTGTGTAATCAAGGGGATTTAACATTTGAATTACGGCATGAGAAATTCAGCTATAATGCTCGTACATAGCTTGAGCATTGAATTCAACTATACTTTTGATATTATGTATATTATTTGCAATTAAATTAAAATTTTAAATTCCCAATTTGAAATCACAAAGAGTCTTTGTGGCTTTTAAAGTTTAAACTTGTTCAAAGTTTGAGTTTGAATTCGAATTCGAACTTGGAAAATGATTATGCAATCATGATGCAAGGAATATAGCGACTATAGTGCGAATTGTCATACAGATTTTGTAATATTATGTAACGGTATATAAGTTACATGATCAACACACCACAAGTTGACTTCATCTCGATCTCAATTCTCCAATTCTCAATTAATGAGGATCAATCCATATTGGTCACATTTCTGGTTTAGCTTTTTTTTGCAGCAAATGCATTTGATTTGTGTGTGTGTGTGTGCGTGTTTTGTCAAAGAGGGAAAATAAAAACGAGTTTGCGTTTGCGTTTCACTGATAAAAACCATACAAAGAGAAAAGGAGTTGAGAGTCGAGAGATCTGCGTGGTTTTTTGCAATATCAGTATCAAATTTCACAGAACTCGGTGAACGGCTTTTGTTCGACGGCACGGCATATATACATATGCGAATTTCCAAAAGAGTCCAAAACCAAAATGGTCAAAGTCAAAGACAGGATTTTCTACTGCCAAAATTGAAATTGATTTTTGCACGATTTTTTTCTTTTTTAATTTCATACCGTATTTTATACAATTTAAGAAAAAATAAAGGCAATTTTCTAATTCTATTTTGCAAAGGTTGATTTTTATATTGATATCGTAGACCAAGGACGAAAGTTTGTAGACATTTTTTGGGCCCTTTTTGCCTTTGACTGTTTACTAATTTAAATGGATTAAATACCTACATTTAGAAAAAAGTTTGAAATTCGTCTGGATAAAACTTTCAAATTGTGAGACTTCAACGCCGATTGTTTTAATCCGTCGGGATGTTCAAGCTTCATGGTGGAGGTAGTACATGGTGTATGCGGCTAATTTACCTTTCTGAGCATGTACAAAGAAAATTCTGCACTTATTACATGTATATTTCCTCCCTTATTTATGCACATTAAATTATTATAAATTTCCCTACAGACTCTAAAACTACAATATAAGGTAGTAAATTTGCGTTTCCTTCTATAGATATTCCATATAAAAACGACGAGTCGAGATTCAACTCTCCACATGCAATTTTCCATCGCAATAACGTTGTACAGATGTATACTGTACAGTTTTCCCTAGGTATACGAAAAAATGTATGTACAGATATACAATACAAACTGAGTGAGAAGTTCTCCAAATGTCAAATGCCAATACCGACAGTGTCCTTTATACAGAATACAGATAATATACGGCGAGTCGTGTGTGCAAAGTGCAAAGGATGTTGGAAACGATGTGAATGAATGCAACCGATAGTTGGCCTAGAGAACTTTTTGACCCCATACAAAATACAAACACAACACAACACACAACGATACGATACGATAAGACGGACAAAAGGTAAGGTAAAAGGTAAAAAAAAAAAAAAAATCTCATGGAGTTGGACGACTGTTGGAGAATCTAACGGTGACTCCTTGGGAAAAATTCAAACGTGAATGTACGATACATACAATGTACATTTAAATTAGCTATGAAAACTATGGAGCTCTCTCATCGTCGCCTCATCCTCATATCCTCATCGTGTCCTCATCAGTATATATGTACTATATACATAATATATCAGTATCAGAAATCGTGTACAAGCCATCACAACATTTATTATGTCTCTCATAACAAATGTTAAATGTATATATAATATAATTTAATTTAATATGAAATATCGCCCAGTTTCATTTGATATCTCGAGTTTTATACACTCCACTCCACGAAACGAACGACCACAGATGAATAAAAACAAGAATCAAATTCAAAATCAACGCTCGCTTTAAGATTTCCCACAATTTCTTGTTATCGGCTCCCTTCATTTCCATGTCAATAGAATATCCAAGTCATATATAGCTGCATAACAGGACATTTATTGCATGGGAGATATTACAATATGGTGGGCTTTTACATAGAATAACCCGATGATATGATAAGGATAAAGTCATGCAGTCAACACAAACACAACCACACCAATATCAAAGCAATGACTCGTGTTTTTATTTAGTTACGGAATTGTTTGAAGTGGATGCACTAAAAGAAGGAGAAATAATCAAGTATTTGGGCATAAATTTCAAAGATGAGATTATGTTTGATCCTGACAAAATGATGCAGAATTTTCATTCGAAACTTGAAGGATTAGTGGCAACCCCCATGCTCCGGGCGGATCAGAAAATCTCTATCATTAACCAATATCTATG
>JAIUND010003114.1:0-17641 GCA_034699125.1 Gisinianus flammeolus | reverse complement strand
ATTGTCACTTTTGGTCTTTTTCCATCATAATTAAGTATTGTAGGAAGTTTGGTTCAATTTTGATACCTCATTTTTTCCAATTGCTGAAAGCTGATATTCCTGCTTACCTAAAAGCCGCAACGGTTCTCTCTCTTCCAATGTTCTCAAGTGGTTGATCTTTATTTGATACAAATAGAACAATTAAAATAAAATTCCTACTAAAATAAAAACTGATGCATAATTTATAATTTTAACATTCCCAATATATCACATTTATTTACAAGGCATGATATAAAATTTGATCTCACATAATTTGCTACGCTTGGTCGAACGACGTAGCAAGTTGAAAACCAATTTTTTCCATAATAGTACTGGAGATCTCTTTCAAATGACTCTTTTCGATTTACTCCTTCCAAGATTTTTCGAAACCGCTCAAAATACTCGACTCGTGTTGTAAGTCTGTCCATTGCGTCCTCCAAAAACTTAAATACTTCATAAAAAACCAGTAATCCCTCCGCCCAAACCCGATCCGAACTCATTGCTGAAACAAACCACAGGGCCAATCAAATACTTTTTATACAAATGCAAAATATATCAGAAAAATAAGTATTTACTTGTCCGTATTCAATTACCTATTCCAAGTTTAGCATTCACAAGGGTATCACTTAAATGATGAATTTTTTTTGTAGACTCTCGCATTCTCTGAATAAGAAAGATATATGAATTAAAATCTATATACGACGGTATAAATCTTTCACATTGAGCTTTCTCAAAAAAAATTCTAACATACTTACATTATAGCATTCATGAGTATCTCCTAAAACCCATAAATTCAAATTGGACCAAATTACTTCGGAGTTTTTAGTAGGTATATACACCCACATTACTATAGCTTTATTGGGGCACGATACCAGAGGATCATGCCTACCCGGACAGTCTGTCCCGGCGTGAGGGTGTAAAAAAAAAAACGAATTGAGTCTCACTGCCTCACTTTCTCACCCAAATTTTGTCCGAATCATGATATTACAATACACAAAACGATAAAATATTTCTGTCAATGGCCAAACTGGTTCTCAAGCTGGAATTTTTAATATCGGTCCAAATTTGATTTGAATGCTATGTATATTTATATATATAAGCTGTGGGGAAAAAAAATTGGAAAGCTCTGCGGCGAAAGACTCGATCGCCATATTCGTATAATGAATAGAAATATAGAACATTTGATTAAGTACCTTTGTGAACGGAATATCGTCCAGGAAATCATCCTCTTCTTCTTCTTCCTCTTCTTTTTTAAGGATTTCATCGGGAGTAACTTCAGTGATGATTAGTTCATTATCCATTTTGTTATTAGCTATTTACCTGAACTTCAGATTCTGAATATATGCATATAGGATATTGTCATTACATTTCCAAGATGTACAACTTAATTAGTGGTAAATTTAACATTATAAATAAGGAATTATAACTTGAGTAGAAATGGTATTATTGTCAAATAATTTGTAGACTTGGATTTTTTACCTACTTTTTGTCAATTTCAGTTTATTATTATTACTATATAGTTATTTATTGTCCACGTTTTACGACGACACAAGTGTGAGGTGTACAGATGGGTTTGGACAGTAACTAGAAAATTTTATGAATCATGACTAATTGCACAAGAATTAATTAGCAGCAAATATAATAAACATATATACATTAATTTGTAATTGTACTCTTATTCTATTTTTGTAATCTGCCCATGTGATTTTTCAAACGTATCTTCCTGCGAACAATACAATCCTTGCGTTTTCCTCTTTTATAGAATTGTTTTTTGCCTATCCATGTGTATTACGAGTTAAATGCGAGCTTATTTTTTAATGCAATAAATACTGATGATATTTAACAATTATCAAGTCAGCTGCTAACTGTCAGCAGTCGCATCTGTAAATATTTTCTACATACAAGCATCATTATAGTATAAATTTGTACATATTGAATGTTTTTTATTTCCATAAGGCATAGACATATCACTTTTCTTCTCTTATACATGTATGTACATCATCTAGAGACTTTTAGTATATAGTAAGAGCAAGTCTTTTCAACTGGAATGCACAACAAAATAGCAATTGCAGTATATTTTGACTAGGGTCTTACTGACAACTAATAAGTATGCCTTGGAGGGGGAGGGGGGGCTACTCTCAATCTCATACAAAACTAGATTTGGAAAATTGATTAAGAATAGTGAAATATATAAAAAGTAACAAGCACGTCAAGGATTTGTAATTTGCAGTCAATATCCAATGTACTTCTTGAAGACATTAAAATCAAAGTTAAAAAGCCACAAACCAATACATATAAATAAAATATAAATGCTTCTGTTGACAATACATGACTGTATTCTTAAAATAAATGCAAAAAATGTGTGCACACAATTATTAGACTCGCATACCTACAAAGTCACAACTCGTGACTCACGAGTACATGAAAGATGAAAAGTTAAATCAATATAAGTTTTTTAAAAAAACAATACTCAGTTTGATTGTCATGTATAGCATAAATTATGCTGCATAATATCTATAAAAAAATATATACACGAGATTCGTCATTTGAGCACATGGCCTCAATTTTAACACACAATAACAATTGAAAATCATTACTCCTAGGCCCATTCATCATCTTCGGCTTCAACAGGTTCTGGAACATTGTTCATTCCCGTGAAGCTCTATACAATGACAAAAGAGTTGAGGTGTTATAATGCATCTGAATAATGGTATAAGTAGAAAATGTTTATAGGTTTCCAATTAAAGATTACAAATAAATTACCCGGTTTTTCCGATGATCCGTTCCACCAAATCGTCTGTGGATTCTGTTTTCATCGGGCATACCCTGTTTGGCTAGCCAATCTGGTACTTCCTGATTAGCCTCTCGAAGGATCGCTACGAGTTTTGGTCCCAAGTCCCCATCAAAATATTCATCGAAAAAGCTAATTGCTTTTCCAACGTTTCCAAGCCTCCCTGTTCGACCGATTCCTATTAAGCATCAATAATAATACATAATCTAATCCTGCGTATAGTCTTTACATAATAGACAACAATGGGAATGAAACAACTCACGATGCACATATTCGTCGATACTTTCCGGCATCTCATAGTTAATTACCACAGAGACTTTGGGTATATCTGTATGCAAATAAATCACGCCATGTGTTGAGACATTCATTTCAATAGAGATAATATGTATTTATATTAGTTATAAGGATGATGATGGAAAGAGATTAAATGACTAACCAAGACCACGAGCAGCCACAGCTGATGCCACAAGTACTTGCCTTGTACCTTCAGTGAATTCTTTTAGAGCTGTCAATAAATGTATTCAAAATAAAATTATAAGCATTTTCAAAGAAAGAATTAATCACCTTTGAAATATTGTTACTATGAAAATAAAATTTTCAGCTTGCCTAATTCACGTTGACTTTGAAGACGATCGCCATGAATGGAGGTTGCCGAGATTTGTAATGTAGATAAATGAGCTGCAAGAAAATCCACATTGTGTTTTTTGGTACAAAATATCAGTACCTTTTCATCCGCAGAAATCTCGTCAAAAACCTCTCGCAATTTTTTTCTCTTGTCAGCTCTTTCAACCCTGTACACGATTTGCTTGATATCACTACAAGCACTGCCCACTGTTCCAATCGTCACAAAGGCATAATCGTTTAAGAAGTCGGCCGCTGTTTTTTGGATAGCCGATGGAAATGTAGCACTGAACATTGCAGAAACTCGTTGCGCCTGAAAACCAAATTATCATTACAATTCATCCCATTGCTTACATTTATACGATTGTACGGAAACAGTACACAATTGCTATAAGAAGTAAAATCAAAACCCATTTCTCATTTTTTACCTTTGGAGGTAATTCAAACACAACTCTTCTCACATCTGGCATAAATCCCATGTCCAACATTCTGTCTGCTTCATCCAAAATGAAATATTTGACTCTACTCAAGTTGATAGTTTTCTCTGCAACAAATTGAAGAAGACGACCAGGGGTAGCAATTACAATGTCTGCGCCTCTCTATGAAAAAAGATGGGCATATACATAATTAATAATTGTACATGAAAACTACTACGTATATTATTGCCGTGGAATAATCCCAATCTTACCTTTATTGTATTTTTTTGATGAAAAGTAGCCACTCCACCATAAACACAACAACTCAAAACACCCGTACCGTCAGAGTACATGTTGGCTTCTATCTGAATTTGTTTTGCAAGTTCTCTCGTTGGCGTAAGAACCAGACAATAAGGGAATCTGTGCGATGATGACGGTTCATTTAGTAAAGAATTTATGACTGGCAACAAAAATCCTGCCTACAACAATCAACAAAGAAGTAACGAAAACCATGCATTTAAATTATGTCAAATGAATACTGACTACAAATTCTGTACTTGTTTTTTTTACAATACCTAGTCTGTATGTACATGATAATATTGCTTACTGTTTTTCCTGAACCTGTCTGAGCACAAGCCATAACATCGATTCCAGAGGCGATGAGGGGCGATGCGTGCTTTTGAATGGGTGTTGGGGTTTGGTAACCCATTTTTGAAATATTTTTCAAAATAATTTGTTGTAATCCTAAATCTTCAAAAGTTTTAATTTCATAAAGTTTACCACGATCTCCAGTGACCTGGAAAAATTGATAATACAAAACACAGGTATGAACTTACTATATGACCATTTCCCATTACTACAGTACAAATACAAAAGAAATAAATACACATGTATGTATATGATTTTTTTTAACTCACGGCAACGTCGATGTTTTCATATGTATCAAAGTTAAGCCCAGTTCTATATCTCTTATTTATCCTATAAGCAAACATGGCATCTCCGGTTAGTTCTGGTTCTGGAATATATATTTCCCGTATTTTCTCTTGTACTTCGTCTGAATTATCCGTCCTGGATTCCTGTGAAGTATCTTGATTCCTTTGAAATCTCGGCTTTGAACCAACTTCATGCGTAGAATCTTCGTCCCTTTGAAACGTGGATCCTGGATGAAATCGGCGTTTAGAGTCTTCGTTTCTTTGAAATGTCGGTTTTGAATTAAATTGACGTGTAGACTCTTCGTCGTTTCTTTGAACATTTGAGCTCAAGCCAAGCTCAACTCTTTTCACTTTGTCACTATCTGGTGGTGCATGTGTTCTCCCATTACTATTGCTGGAAATACCACCTCGTCCACGCCAGTTGGAATTGATACCTCTTCCACGGCTGATTCTGAGAATGGGCTCATCTGGATTGTAAACTGGTCTTCTTGAATCTTCTTCTTTCTCTGGTGCCAAAATTTCGGTTCCTACTGATTCTTTTTCTACGCTTCCCATATTGTTATGAATTTGTCTAGCAGCAGAAGTTGACGATGTGTAAGAATCATCAGCCTCAAGGTCCGAGTAGCAATCGCCTCGCCCATTTATCTAATAGGAGAAGGAACAAATATGATTAAACATCAACTTTCACCAAGTTTAGCCTTTCATACATAAAGTGCTTTTACTACTGCTTTATAAAGTTTATACACGTTTGTGTAAATTATTAATAATAGTAATATATATCCGTTAGACTGACGTCGTCGTCAGCATAAAATTCTACAATTCTTAAGTGTACCTGAATCGACTCTGCAGCTTCTGTAATCGTTGCCACTTCCAAATCCGTGACTGATGTGGCAGTTTCACTCATTATTGCAACGTAAAATAATAAATGTAATTTTACAGTTTTATCGTTTTGCAAACCAAACGAAGTATTTCATATTTTATATCCAAGTCACTTCAAACGAGATAATAAAATCTGATTCCAGATTCGTCGGTCGTTGTGCCGTTTGTCGTTTTGGTTTTACATCCAAACGCTTTTTGTATTTCGTGTCCGACAACCTTATCCTTGATAGCTTTGGCGGGTTTCGAGTGAAGAGAAAGGAGGAAACACCGAAAACGAGGTAAAAATGAGTATAATTGTAGTACACTTAATTTTTAATTAAACCAATGATTAAAGAGTTTCAATCATAAATTGTGTATCACGTACTCGGAATTCATTGTGGATTTGTTGTTGTTATTTGTCAGTCTGTACACATCCAGGTTAATTCCTTGTCCACAAACATTCTCATCATGGCTATTAAAACGTATTTGTCCATAAAGAAATGGCATCTTGAATCTATTTACAAATTTTTTGAGTGTGTCATTTGGTAAGTTAAATTAAAAATTATCTTTAGTCTGTGTGTACCAAAATAAACCAAAATCATTCCATTTTACATCATATTTTTGTACTTTATTTAACACATTTTAATATACTTTACATAATTTTTTTAGCACTGGCCAATTCAACGAGCCTTTGCAAAGTCAGTGTGGTCACATATTTTGTACATCATGTCTGAGAAAACTTCAGGAAACACCCAACAGCCCTTGTCCTCTATGTAAAGGAAGTTTGAAACGTCGAACATTGAAACCTAGGGATGATGTTGCGGAATTATCTAATGCTTACAGTGCATTGAAGTTGGCTTTTGAAAATGATATCAAACGAAAACTTACTTCATCAACAACAGCAGAAACATCGACAGAAATTTCTAAATCTAAAAATAATACATCTACCAACGCTTTAAAAGACAATGATCATTCATTTCCAAAGACAAACCCAGCAGATTCTGACTCATTGTTTGATTTTAGCGAGAAAGCTCCGGTTGAGCTGGAAAATCCAGCACTTCATAATTCAAAACAGTCTTCTAAACCTCTTCTTTCGCAAATTCCGTTGAATGGGGTGTTGTCCATTCAACGGACCGTACCCGTGCAAGGCTCTCCAGTGATAAAAGAGAATCAAGTATCAACATTGGATTCCAATGTACAGGCGAGTAGTCCAAAGAAAATTAACTCAGCTGCTGCAGAAATACTACCACTTGATCTCACAGTCCAAGTGTCAACGACGGAGCCCAGGGATAAGGAGAAGAAACGACGTAAACTTGCCTTTCAGCGTCTTTCTCCTTCTATAGCCTTAGATTTGTCTTGGTGAGTCTTTAATTTTATTTTAGCTTGCATTTTATGTGTGATATAATTTGTCATAAAATACTTTAAGACTTAAGATATTGCGATGAAGATATTTTTAATCCTGCATGTATATAACAGTATATATATAAAGTATATATGACATGAATTTATTCATTCCTCTCTGTTTTTTTAAAGCAAACGGATAAGAACAGAAGAATACCCAGAATTCGGAAGCAGCAGCCCATCTTGTACAATCCCTCACCAAAATATCTTTTATGCTTATCCCCGTCGAAGTTCAGAAATAAAATCTTGTGTTCGTAAAAGTTTGGATGAAGAATTCACAAAGTATGGGAATCAAGCATCATTCACTAAAATTACCTCACCATTTGCAGCGGTCAGGAATTTGTCACCAAAACCAATAATGAAAACCAATGATAAACTGACCCTAGAGCGACAGTATAGAAGCGATGATAACATTTTATCGAAAAATGGCTCCACCATAGAAGACAAGCTTGTAAGCATGTACCTAGTACATAGTTAATTAATTTAATATAATAGTGATGTTAGTTCAAGTGTTTCTTTTACGTATAGGTATATTTATATTACATTTATAGTGTTGTGTTATTTATTTATATGTTTTCGTACATAAGATGGACTCGGCAGTGCAGCATCCAATTATAAAAGAAAAAGCCTCAAATTATTCTGAACATTTAGACTTGATGACTTGTGACGGTGATGATATCCTAGCTGATTTTGATGTGGATGCTCCCAAAAGATCAAATTCAAATCCCATTGGAATGAAGAAAAGAGTTGTCGGAGATATGGAATGTCCATCATCATCCATTGTTACAAATTCAAATAAGAAACCAAGAACAAGTCAAAATGAAGATAGAGGAATCCCTAATTGTTCTAACGGTAATAGTTTGAATAAGCATATGGAATCACCAAGTAGAAGAAAAGTCACAAACTCAATTCACACAAAGTCTATCATGACGACTCCAACTCGAGAAAGGGATTACAACAGTGACTCGTCTGACGACTCATTTCTTGCATCAACTCCTAAACGAGAAGCTAAATTAATGAACAAATCCAAAGGGAATGATGAATCGAATAAGTTAAAAATGTCAACACCCATCTCACCAATGAAACCAAATAATCCCAAAGTATTAGTCCATGATGCTACAAATTCAACAGGTGCGTTTGCATTCAGATTGAAAACGCCCATTACATTAGACAAAACCCCAATCAATGGGTCAGGTCGCAGCGGTCCTCCATGTTTTTCTCCCCCGTCTGGCATTTATAATGATAATGATGTTCAAGATTTATTTGACATCGAGGGATTAGAAGAAGAATTTGAATCATCCTTTGATGATAAAACCAATAATCAAGATGATAACGAAAAGCAAAATGAAGTACTTTCAACCATGGCAGAAAATATTAGTTCCAATACAAGTAAACAATCTGTTGTAGGAAATGGCAATATTGCATATTTTGAAACGCCAAAACAATGGACCAGTTCAAATATTAATCAGCAGAATCATTATGAGAAAAACAAATCCATTCCTCCTTTTGTAATTGATAAAGCAACTGTTGAAAATGTGCCATGTATCCCTTCCTCTTCTTCATCTGCTACTACTACAACAATGGCTACAGGAAATCTTGTTTTCTGTTCAACTCGATTGAATAAATCACAATCGGATAAGTTGCAAAAATTCCGTAAAATGTGTAATGGGGAGGTGTTAAAAGAGTACAATGATGAAGTTTCACATTTAATTCTGAATCTGGAGAATAGTCGAGTCCCACAGACTATGAAGTATTTGTATGCAATTGCTGGGAAAAAATGGGTTGTTGTTTTTGATTGGGTTGAAGAGTGTCTGAAGCAGAATAGAATTGTTTCCGAGGTACCATAAAAAAACATTGTTATTTACTTTTAAAGATGAAAATCTCAAAATCTCGTATTTAATTCCTTTGATATTTTTGTTTATGTACATACATGCAGGCAAAATATGAAACATCCAATTACGAATACTGTGATGAGGGTCCCAAGAAATCCAGATTAGCGGAACGCCTTCTGTTTGAAGGAAAATCTTTTTATATTTTGGGAAATTTAGAAAATAGTGGAGCATCTGCACAAGATTGGAGGGTAAGTAGTATTATATGGAATGGGACAAATCCTTTTTTTATAAGTAGTCTCTTGAAGATTAAAATCTAATCCCAATTAATTTCATTGACTGTATGACGTATTGTATATGTAGAACTTATTGGAAAAGCTTGGAGCTAAAATAATCTTGGACACACATCAAGTGACGAGTGACGTTCTGATTCTTGGAGATTCTAATAACCGTAAAGAAGCCTATCAGGGTAATTGACAAAACAGTTTGTATGAACCTAAAATTCTTCTTGCACCTGTATACAGCTAAAAAATTGAAAATTGTAAGGATCATTTCTCTATTCTTTTTTTACTTTTTTTTATTTGATTTTTAGAATGGTTTAGAAACACGGACGTGATTACTGTAGCTTGGGAATGGATTCTAGATTGTGCTCTGGCTTATTCATTGTTGCCTTTGACGAAATCCCATTACGTAATAACAAAATTTGATGGAGCCAAGACACGGCAGACTAATCATACTGTGCTTCCTTCCCAGCTACTTCCTACTCCCCTTAGAAAATCTTGTTAGAAATTTGACTATATGTACTTTACCATTCAATTTTTTGAATTTTTATTATGCACTAATTGTAACATATTTTATGTACGTTTTTTTAGTAGAAACATATTCCTACAAATGCGTGTTGAGAGATTAAATCATTAAATACAATAAGTATTTAAGTAATAAGTTTCACTTTTGCATATGTAAAAGGTTATAACATGACATGTAAAATAATAAATATGGTTGATTATCTTTATCTACAATAATAATAATAATTTAAGTAGTTTGTATTTTTTGTTTGACGTTTACTAGACTAGATTATCTTTATTACTCTAGTGATGTCATGATGAACAAGGTTTCCTCAATTTACCCCATATGGGTTTGAGTTTCCCAGACATCGTATTGCAATTTAGGCTCCCTGTGAGGCAGCAAGTAGCTGACGTGTTCCATCAAGTCGGGATCCAAGTAAAATATAAATATATTTTGATAATTTTTAAAATAACTCTTCCAAAACAACTGCATTCAGAGGATTTGGATACATTGACGCAAAATGGTAAGTTTCCGTGCACAGATTTTCCTTTCTGTAAAACACAAATGTCAAACAGTATTGACAATATCGGCGATTTAGACTATCTTGCACACACAGTTCTATATGATTTGTATGTGAATCTTTGAAAAAAACTCTGACAGGCCACAGAAGAGAGAGAAAAAGAAGGTTTATGTACCATTTCATCAGGCCTATTATGTTTTATGTTTTACATTAAAATGCATAGCATTAGGTCAGTTTAATTGAAAGTGAGAGGTTATAGATAAAACAAGTTGCATCTCAAAATATTCGACATTTCACAGCAAAGTTTTATGTATATGGACATGTATTTGACTCCTCTTTCATTGTCAAAATAGCTGAAACTTTTTCGAACCATTTCTAATTATTATTCTTTAAAAATCTACTAGCTAACTGAATATTTCATTTAACTGTTTAAGAAAATATGGTACGTGAGTTGGTTGGTATTATTCCAAGAGATTGTTCACATTCACCCGTCATATTATTAATTGGGAATTTATTGAAATGTTATGATTTTATTGTAATCTGTTTAGGTTCTGATAGCAGCTGCTATTTGTACCAAAGGGGGTAAAAGTAAGTTTGTGTGCAGTTTTATAAATTAAAACCTGTCAAGTGGAATCTTTTATTGTTTTTATATGTCTTTGATTGTTAATACTAATAATTTTAATCTTAATATTTTTTACAGCCCTAATATCCCGTCAGTTTGTGGAAATGACTAAATCCAGAATCGAAGGTTTACTGGCAGCATTTCCTAAATGTGAGTCTTTGTACAAACACACTATAATTTATTGTCGTTATGTACACACAAACCTGATTGGTTAATCATCATCATTTTGTTCTATTTACAGTAATACCATCAGGGAAGCAGCATACATTTGTTGAAACTGATTCCGTTCGATATGTGTATCAACCCATGGAGAAACTTTACATGGTTCTCATTACAACAAAAGCTTCAAACATTCTAGAAGATTTGGAAACACTTAGACTTTTTGCAAAAGTGGTAAGTATTTATGTATTTGTGTTGTATCAATTTTTCATACAGTCTAATGTCAATTTTAATGTCAATACTGATTTTCTAACATGTATATATTATAATATATTTATTATATATAATATGTATATAATATATATAGTTGAATACAACTCTGTCTCTCTCTGATTTTAGGTTCCCGAGTATTGCAAAAACTTAGAAGAAACTGACATCAGTGACAATGCGTTTAACTTGATATTTGCTTTTGATGAAATTGTAGCTTTGGGATATCGTGAAAATGTCAACTTAGCTCAAATACGTACTTTTGTGGAAATGGATTCACACGAAGAAAAAGTTTATCAAGCCGTGCGACAAGTAAGTGGAATTGAAAATATAATTAAACGTTAAAAGAGGGGCTAACATGAAAAGAGAAAAGGCAATGAAATAATCATTTAAAATAAATTTATGAATAAAGAGCCAAGAACGAGATGCCAAACAGAAGATGCGTGAGAAGGCAAAACAACTCCAAAGAGATAAACTAGAAGCATCCAAACGTGGAATTAAAAGTGGTTCTTCAGCTTATTCTATTTCATCAAGTAACTTCAATAGCAATATTGGCTCTAGTTCCATGCAAGAGACAAACATTTCCACTCCCTCAGAACCTAGACCATCTTACGTGTAAGTTTGTTCAATATATTTATTTAATTTATTATTACAGTTTCTGTTTTAATGTTTACGTGCAATATTTTACGTAAAATTTTGGTAATTCGTGTACACAGGAAACCATCAGGACCAAGTAAAGCATTGAAATTAGGAAGTAAATCAAGAGACGTGGAGTCTTTTGTAGATCAACTCAAATCAGAAGGAGAGAGAGTTTCTTCTCTATCTCAAACTTCCAACACCGTCAATAATAAAACTATCACTGCTCATACATCACAATCATCTGTTAACGCGGAAAGGTAAAAAGCAACAAGGAAATCTGTCAAGTTTGGTACATAAAGCATTGTTCATTTTTTGTGTAATTTGGATCATTTTAATAATGTCTTCTATGCATGTATTGATTGTATAGTGTTCACTTGAAAATTGAAGAGAAAGTTCAAGTGACAGCTGGTCGAGATGGCGGATTACAAAATATGGAAGTGATTGGAATGGTCACACTTCGAGTTCAAGATGAACCAAACGGCATGATTCGGATACAGTTTGAAAATGATGATTCTAGAGGAATTCAATTTCAAGTAAATATATATGTACTTAAATACTTATATTATTTATTATTATATATATATATGTATTTTTTTAAAGTACTTTGCGATTGCTTTTAATTCTTTCATGTCATTCATTATATATTGATTTTGTTTTGTGTGTTAGACCCATCCAAATGTGGACAAAGAACTGTTTAAAAATAAGAATCAAATAGGCCTAAAGAATCCACAGAAGCCCTTCCCTGTGAATACAGATGTGGGAGTTCTCAAGTGGAGATATCAAACTAAAGATGAGTCAGAAATCCCACTAACAATAAATTGTTGGCCATCCGGTAAATATAAATCCTTTTATTTGGCATGTAAATTAACATCATTATGAATCTAATATTTTATTTTTAAAAAACGTCGTTAGGAATTAGTAGCTAGTTTGTCGCATAAAAAATATCATTTAATATTCCAGTAATGATTCGTGGTTAAGAAATGAATACACCTTTTCATAGAATCAGAATCAGTCATATTGAATTACATGTTCAATTTTTTGTTTACTTTTGTATCAGAGAATGGACAAGGGGGCTGTGATGTCAATATTGAATATGAACTTCAAAATGAAAATTTGGAACTCCTTGATGTTATCATCTCTATTCCTATACCACCAGGAAGTGGTGGCCCAGTTGTTGGTGAATGTGAAGGCGACTATTTGTATGAATCTAGAGGGAATACCTTACTATGGCAATTAGCTGTCGTAGACTCGTCAAATAAAACAGGTGCGCTAGAGTTTTCCGTCCCCAGCGGCAATCCTGGACAATTTTTTCCTGTTCAAGTGACCTTCCAATCAACAAACGCTTTCGCTCGACTTTCGGTAAATCATATATACATAATTTGGTAACTTGTATTTCTTCTTCTTCAAAAGCAAAAATAAACTTTTACAGTAAAGGCCCACTAAATAATATTTAATGACTTTGGAATTATAGGTGACGGATGTGAAGTATGTTGATAGTGGTTTACCGGCAAAGTACTCGGTAGAAACACTGCTAGTTGCTGAAAGTGGAAAATATGAAGTTGTCTGATCAGCACCCAGGTTTAGTTACATTCTATTCTGCATTGTACCTAAAATCTTCCTGTTTCTTTTACACACGATGTCCATGGGATCCATAGTAATGAATGATGAAACCATCACGCGAATTGTGTGGAGTCGGCAACGCTTAACTACAGTCTACAGTATAAACATGATGAGTAAATTTTACAAAATTTTTATCATAATCACTTGTATTGATTATTGAGTCTACCAATTATCGTTGTATTTTCAATTTTTCATGCTATACCTTTAATTTGTGTCGTATATACACTCATAAATAGAAATCCTGATGAGATCTATAGATTTATTACAAAAAAAACAGTTCAATAGAAAAATCTTTCATCGTCTCTCATCTGTTCCAATCGACACATAATTTTCACCAGTTTTCTCTTTCACGCTATCATCTTTGTCTTTAAATTTATATGTATGCATCAGGAAAATTAATTTATGACTATTAAAATCGAGACTAAAATTCCATTTTTTTTCTCTTGAAATTTACGAAAAGCTCAAATTTCAAATATTTACATTTTTCAGAAGTTATTTATCTTTGTTGTATTTTAGATTATTTCTCCTTTTTCAATTCCCATTTCAATTTCAATACAAATACAATGCAGTACAGCTTTTATTTACTACTAAATACATATATATGTATGAAATATATATATTATAGTATATTTAAACTTTTGTTATTATATGTCTATTATAGTATACATACTTTACAATCTTAATTAAACATATTACTAATGATAAACATAATTATTATGTATCATGAGAATTGATTAAAGATAAAAGAACATTTACCCATACGCTGTTGTGTGTATGACCTAAATTATAAAAATTCTGGCATACAGCCTCATATGTATGTATGAAGATTATTGCAGTCAGAAACATTGGTATGTAAGTAGGTACACGTGACTCAAGTTACTGGAGGCAACTCATAACTATGCTAAATAGTCTTGCGTAAATAATGAGTAATTAATAAGTATGTATAATATATATAAATCGAGGTAATTAATTAAGCAGAGCCGCCATTTGTTTTTTCATTTCCGTAACGTGGAATACGGGCGTTCGTTTTATTCATAACAATATAATTTGACTTGAATGATGTTACATTTTATTGTACGTAGTTTTTTCAATACCAAATCCCAACAGACAATCTCTCAGAGTTAAAAATTAAATTATTACAACAAGTGTAAATATCACAGTTTGAACAATATAAAGTTAGTGTCTACAAACTCTTTTGTATGATACATTATTGTACATAATCTGTACTTTCTCTAATATATGTATCCCTATTTCAATCAAGACAAAGTTAATGAAAGGAAGAAGAAAGTTTTGTGATAAAAATCTTTTATAATGAATGTTTGCAAATGTGCATAATATTATAAATAGAATATATAAAAGTTGTTTATTATCATGTAGTATGTCCCATCATACACACATGCATAACAGGAATTTTTTGAACGACTCTCTCCAGTTTAAATTATTTCACGTTTCAAGTACTTATGGAGACTACAAATGTCCTTAGATTTTGACAAAACAACTTGGTTTTTTATATGTGAAAGCTTTCTCTTGATTCCCACAATCGATTCAATACTAATAAGGTCTATATAAGAATAAGGTCATATTCATGTCGATGAAATGGAACTTGCCATATATATATACTTAATTTATTCGTATTTTTAGAAAATTTGTTCTTTTTTTCTCCGAAATCGAGCCTGTGATTTCAATGTTTTTTTCAGTCATATACATATATATAATTAATATTTAATTAATTAATGATTACTTAAAATCCATTTCATCTCTTGAGAAAAAAGTTAAAGCAGATAAAGAGTCTGCTATGTATACATATAATATATTTATTTATGTAATATATTATATTTTATTTAAAAATGGTTGAAGAGTGTAACTCATTGAAAACTTTCCCTAATAATTACTAATCGCAGCACATTTTGTCATATATTGTCATTTCTTCTGCTCAATTTCCTTCATAGTTGGTATCGTAATTATGTTTTATGTAATTCATCTTTGCACAGAAATCAAAATTCGTTACATACTTTTGGATTGAAAAAAAAAATGTCTCAAATCCACATACCAAAATAAAAAGGAAGTTAAAAACTTATTAATTAATTATCCGTTTGAGACTCCAAAACTCCATTGTACAAGTGATGGAGAACGAAAAAAGCCACGTCCGGCGTTGTCCAGTAAGCAGTATGTGAAGTGAGAGCAGCCAAGTAACTGCTGGATAAATTGCTTTCCCTCAAAACATAGTCCATGCGATAGTCCAAGTCTGATAACCAAAAAAAAACAAAATTATTATACGCACACAAGTACATTTAAAATTCTGTTGGGATATGTAAATGAAAAATGGTAAATCATAGGAGAGAGAGAGAGAGAGATAGGCAGAGAGAGAGAAAGAGAACTGACCATTCGGAACAGACGGTATGAAAGTGGAGTCGTCCCCAGCCTCTCGTCTATATTCTCCTCCAGGATTCAGTCCAGGTGGGGGTGAATTTAAATAATTTATGGATTCTGGAGAGCTTGGATCAGAGAATTCCCTCAAACAACTTGGCTCAAATTCCGAGGAGTCTATACCAGATGCTTCACTAAAATCACTTTGATTCTCTGGTGATTTCCAATACTTCATTAAATTGAACCAACTCCAATTCGAATCTATACACAAAAAAATAGTATACAAAATGATGGTGGACATTATTGAGAATTAATGAATTTAGATGATAGTGTATATATCTGTATTTTATTATAAAACCTTTGGAAGGTGTGGGTGGAGATTTAGGACATGTTGGATTAGGATTAAAAACTGACGATGCTGGACTATTTCCTATTGTAGTAATATTAGTTGCCGTTGGAGTGAAAGTTGAAGAGGAGCCAATTATAGGACCAGGACCATATCGTTGTTGTTGTTGACTTGTTGTTGCTGATGTTGGTTTGAAAGGGTTGGGATTTGGTTGGTTTGGATTTATTTGACCTGCTACTCCACCAGACATTCCAGAAGTAGAGAAATGCATTGAAGGTTCTTGATGCTGTTGTTGTTGTTGTGGATACGGTGGAGATGGGATACCTTGTCCCTCCACTTTTGTCACATGTTGACTCAGTAAATCTCGGTTGATGAGTTCTTTCTCCATCTCGTCATATTTTGGTCTTGAGGATGAGCCACTTGAGTGAATCAAAAGTGGAGCAATTTTGATATAGAATTTATTTAGAAGTGGCTCCAATCTGAAATAAACCCAAACATGAATCAGCATTAGCACAACGACAGGATAATTCAGGTCCTATATATACATATTCATTTTTTGAGTAAGGTATATATAGCATTCTATTTTAGCTGGGAAAAGTTTTAAACAATTCTTCTAGTTACATATGCTTGCATATATAGAAACAAACGAAAGAGAACAGAGGAAGACCCTTTCCCACTTTTTACCTTTTCCTATATATATACGATACGATGATAAATCGATTGGAATGACGCTTACCTTAATTCCATAATCGTATCAATTTATGGAAATATAGAAACGATCATGCCGGAGAAAACTGAGAATTCCTTTTACATTGCTTAACTCGAATTTCAATACCTGTATATACATGTATAGTCGACTCTGACTCGCATGCCTTAAAAAACCGAATAGCTGTTCCATAATAACCCTAACCTTGTAGTTAAACGAGCTACTCAAATATGTTCCATGTACGTACAATACGTACAACACGGATATACATATATATGTACATAAATGGTTGTCTTGTATGTAGGTATACAAACTTAGTTTGACATTAGAACAATAAGCTGGAAAAGTTGTCATAAGGGTATATACCTATAGGCGACAGGATCTGAAGGATGGAAGACGTTATAGATCCTTTTACATAAATTCGGAGGTAGAATGTAAGAACGAAGATCTGGATTGTGTGGTTCTTTCCATCTGAGAGCAAGAAAGACTGCCAAGGGACTTCCAAGACAGAAAAAATGTTCCAGCTGGAAAACAATGAATGCAAATAAAACATGTTTCATTTGGTTTAATGATGATTCATATGTATATTATTATGTATATAATATATATCATATATACTGCTATACAGACTGCTCGACACAACCCCAAAATTAAAGCCAACAAAACTATATGAAGAATACCAAATGAATTTTACACTATCAAAAATTGTAAACCTTTAAATTGCTGAAAAAATTTGACAGCCT
>JAIUND010003113.1:0-17642 GCA_034699125.1 Gisinianus flammeolus | reverse complement strand
GAAAAGTTAACAATCTTTAACTAATTATAGTGAATTATCCATAATTGAAAATAAAAAAATACTTGAAGTAATGAGACCCTCTCTATTTCATCTACATTTTGATGTATAATTCATTATATTTTTCCATCACATGGAATTCCATGCAAAAGTTATTTGAGATTGACGAGTTAATTCTTTGGGTATCGATTGCAGAATTATAGGTATTACTAAGAATTACCTAGAATTGGAATTACCAAAAGTATTAGTAGGAAGAATGACTAAGGAATTGGAATTACCAAAACATTTCCAAAAAGAATTGGTATAAGGAATTGGAATTACCCCCGAAGAATTGGCAAAAAAGATTTGGGTATTGCTCGTATTTTTAAATTTTTCAAAGGGAAAAAGGGGGAAATTTTGAAAACTCGGAATTGGAATTAGGATTACTAAAAGAATTGGCAAGGAATTGGGATTACCAAAAGAACGGCAGAAAGAATTGGTAAGGAATTGGAATTAGTAAAAGGAATTTCAAAAAGAATTACCTACAGAATTACCTTTAGAATTAGGGTTACCAAAAAGTGAAATTATTCAACACTGATTCAAAAGACAAAATTTCCAATTTTGCGAAAGTATACACAGAAAATCCTTTATTATTGCTATTAGCAATTTGCTAATTTGTCTTTTGACTGGAGTCTGTCATTAAAACTTTAATTATCCTGAAGGTGAGTAGCAAATATTTAATTGTAAATAGTCATTATCATTTATATTTTACATTATGGACATATTATGTAAATATATAGTTTGAATGTTGGAGAAATTGTAAAATCCCACATGTGAGGACGGAATTATATAGTATAAAAAATGGGTTTCTCGATCCAAATCCATTATATAGAAAATTTTAATTTGTACAATCAAGGCGGATCGAATAATTTTAGTCTGATTTTCCTTTCAGAGCGGACTTGTGAAAAGTACATCAAATTGCGGCCAAAATCCCCATGAAAATGGACAAACCAAAAAAGGTAATTTTGTACACACACATAAAAAAAGAGTGAGAGTATAAAAATATCCACATATTGCATGTAAATATACACACAGAGAGATGGTTTAAATCATAAATAATGAAATGAATTATTGCTTTACATATTTAGTAAATATTATTTACATCTTGTTTTCTGCCCACACAGTCTCACGAACCGAAAACAAGTGCCAGATTGAAAAATCAGCGACTGGCAGCAGTATCAGCAGCAGCTGCTGCGATTGTTGTTGTTGCTCTGGACCATCAAATTCTAAACAGTCCGGATGACGAGAAAAGTCGGAAAAGGGCCAAGAGAAGTAATACAAAGAAGGAGAAGAATGTTGATGAGGTCAAGTTGAAGGGAATAGAGAATTTTCTACCACCTGAAGTAAGTTTTACATAATATGCTGATGTTACATGTATTAAAAATGTATTCTGTATATTGTACACAAATATATTTTGAAATAGGTGCATAATGATGTATTTATATATACAATCATTTTATTATAATAAATCCATGTATACATATAGTTTTGAATTTCCTTTTTAATCTGTTTTCTCAGATGTTGACGGAGATTCTGAAGCGGTTGAGTGCTCGTGATCTCTTCAATTGTCGTGTCGTCAACTGGCGATGGAACGGAATCTCCTCGGAGCTCCTTCATCACCGAAAATCAGATACACACTTGACATTGAGCAGGAGGAAAGTGGTGGAGCTGACGGATCTCCTTGAAAATTGTCACAACATCCCTTTCGCTCATTTTGACATTCTTTACTATGGGGAGTCTCAGAGGACGGAGCTCAACAAGTTTCTGAGGACTTGTGGTCCCTTCATCAAATCCCTGGGAATTCCGATTCAATACAATTTAGAGGCGATGGAAGCCCTTCAAGTTCTCCTCACAACTCAAGCACCCAACATTCAACACTTGACGATTTCATTTTCATTGTACTCAAGAGATGAGCCCGGCGCCGTGGCCCTCAAATTATTCCCTGAAGACATTCCTCCTGTCCCACTTCCTCAACTCAAAACACTCGAATTGACGAATTATGGAAGGATTCATCACCCGGACATTGTCACCGAGATTTTGGAAGCTGGAGTCAACTTGAAGACGGTCAGGGGTCGCTCGTTGGTCATGAACGTGGAGAATCTCCAATTTTTTCGGGATCTTCAGAAACTCCATTTGGTGGATTGGCATGAAAGGTTCATTGTGAATAGTGAGCTCCTCAACTACTGGGATCAATTCCCGAATGAAAACATCTTCCAAAGTAATATCCCTAGGAAATTGTTACTCAAAACTAAAGCTATCCATCGAAATCCTGGGATTTGGACTCGAGCGTCTTCCTTCATCAATCGCCTTATTCTCCCTCATAAAATGGATCTCAAGAAAATCTGTCTTCAGCCCATTGGATTTTTAGCGGGGATCGACTGGAGCGGATTTGAACATGTCCGTCAACTTCATCTTCATCGTTCATCTCTGAACACGGCCGTTTTCCCATCCAATTCAAGATCCTCCAAAATTTTCCCACGCCTTCACAAATTGAGTAAGTTTTTTTCCCCGCATTGATTTCGAGATATAAAATGAAAACAATTTTGACATTTCTCGGTCCTTTTTCTACTGTCTATTCGTAAACTTTATTGACTTTTGTGAATTTATTGGCTCCGCCCACAGAAAAAGTTTTTCCTTGCAGAGTTCCTTGCTGTACATAATAAAGTGCAAATGGAATCTCGCCATCTGGATACGCAATTTTCAAGTGCGAAAAGATGGCACAAGATGGCGAGATTCCATTTGCACTTATGTATACAGCAAGGAACTCTGCAAGGAAAAACTTTTTCTGTGGGCGGAGCCAATAAATTCACAAAAGTTCATAAAGTTTACGAATAGACAGTATATAGTTTTATCATTTTGCTTTTGTTAAATGTCTATAGATTGTGACTTGTTTAAAGAGCGTCGAAATGTAAGCCGGCAGTTCCCTCTTGGCAATTCCACGCCACGATTTCGACGTGTGAAGATCCTTGAATTTTCTCTATCGGACATGGAGACCAAGTCCGAGTTGGTGGCTGCTATGAGGAAAATGTCTTGGATGTGTCCAAACGTGACTCGTCTCCAAATTACTTCCATTTCCATTCAGAATGTCCGCCTGGTCGGCCGACACATTTGGAAACGTATGAAAAAATTAAAGTTCCTCAGTCTGGAGATGAATATGAGGAGGGCGGGTGGGAATACTCATGAGGATTTGTTAGACACCATGTTCACGGGCTACTCCGTCATCACGTGTCGACAACTTGGACGGAAACTCTGTAGCGGAAATGGTCCTTCAGAGGCTCAGATTGCAGTGACTCCTCGCAAATATCCATCAATTTTGGATCTAAAAGGTATATATTTATTATATTTATTATATATAATACAGACCAAAAATCGAATTATAAATTTAATTTTCGCTATATTATACATACAAACTTTTTCTTTTTATCGTACCAAATTTTGATTTTTGATTATATTATTTGTGTGTGTGTGTGCAGATTTGAAGACTTTGAAGATTGACTTGAAATACTCGTTGGAGGATCACAATTGGATTTTCGATGAATTCGACCCGGAAATTGACGGGGAAGGGAAATCATCGGCGGCGATGGCTCTCCCTGTGAGTCATCAATATGCTTTCCGTCTCATACCCGCATTGACAGTCTCCGTGACTAAAACATACGTGGACATGTAAGGAAATCTATTCATATGTATGAGTATATTTCTCTGACATATGTCAAAGGTCAACTGAATTTATATATTTATTATTCATTTTTTGTCATGTACAATTTTACTTGCTCAATTTTATAATTCACGATGGATTACAAAATTGCTAAATACGATACATATTATAATAAGTTATGTGTGTGTGGCTGCAAAACTGTTTTGCTTTTCCTTTTGACCATGCATCGCGACAAAAGATTTTGTATATAATAGGTAATAAATTTGTATCAATTTTCCCTTGCAAATAATCTTGCAACTATAACAATAAGTGATTAGTTGGAGGCGTTTGTTTCTCTATTATACACAGCATTTTCTTGGGGATCTTTCTTACAAAATAAGAAATTGTGTACAAAATGAATGAGGTGGAAAAATGCTTTGTTTTAATTCAATGACATATTTCGTTTGTGCTGAAGAGCGTGAGAAAATCAGATACTTTTTCGAATGTTGAACTTTTGATGTGTGTGTGATGTGCTGTGTGTGTTGGATTTATTGGCCTTGAATGTGAGGATTTCAAAATCAAGTCGAGCGACTTTTCTCACGCATATAAATGTAAACGAGATTTGACGGGAAGTGCATTATATATATATCGTCTGTTAAGTTCAAAAAAGGTTGATAATCGTTTGGCCCCCGACGCATCATATGCGTATGCACACAATGTGTATGCACCCTCTGGGGCCAAATGATTATCGTCCTTTTTTGAACTTAGACGATATATAAAACCAACAGAATGATTTCCTGAGTATATATTTCTGAGGCTGTGTTCATGTTGTATAGTTTCTTGTGTTCATTTCATTTAATTTCTTTACATTCTTGAGTTTTGCAGCCATTTTTTAGTTGAGGGGCAATTCAGTCAATTTTTGTAGTAATAATAATAAGTGTGAGCTTGACTTTATTTTATATATATATGCAATAAAACATGTCGAAAATCCAAGGAATTCCTGTTCAATTTGCCGTTGGGATTTGTTTATTTGTGGCCACTTTGGGCGAGATCACTTTGGACGAGGGTCAAAAGATTCAGGTGCGACCAGAAACTCTGTGGTTTTTCTATATATTATCATTCTTCAATTATTTACATGTAAACTTCATTCTTTTCTTATATAACAGCACAGCTATATATATGTATAATAAGTCAAAATCCATTATTCGAATTCCAGGAGCTGATCAGCTGGAAAACACCGGAAGTGCTCAGTCAAAATTACCCGTATTTTTTAAATGGAGTCGATTTGGAGGGTTCTCCAGGTTTGAATTGTCTGAATAGTATGGTCTCACTATTTTAGATTTATACGAATTTGTAAATTCTGACACGCACTTGATCTTTTATTTGATTTTATGTACAGTGTGGGTGATCGAATTTGGACAGTGGGATATTCGTTTGATTGTCGAAAATGGAACGGAGACTCACCGGGACTTTGATTTGTTCATCCTTCAAATGCTGTACAAATTCCATGAAAGTCCCAAGAATTTGAGTACCCTTCAAAATCGGGGAAATCCGGTGAGGAATTTCGTTCTCGTGATGGATTTCAAGGGCTACAACAACCAACAATTTTCTCATATTCCAAGTACCCACCAAATATTTATAGTACTATATATTAAATAATAAGTACATGAGGCCTTCAAAGGCCATAAATTCCCCTTTGAATTTGAAATGTATTTGAATTGGCTTGATTGGATTTCACAGCGATTGTAAGGACGCTCCAAATACTCCGAGATTTCATTCAAATCGAGATGAAGCTGGGGAAGGGACTTAAACTGGCCTATGGAATCAACAGTAATTACTTTTACTATAATTACTAATTACGATATCCGTTCAAATTTAAATTACCCGCAGTTTTTCTAACTTTAATCCGATTGCTTAACCAATTTCTTTATTCCGTGTGGTATTATAGTAAACTTTCTGAGCGAGACTTCCTGGGAATTTCAAACGCCACTGCTCACTAATTTGGCGAATAAATTCGGTGTCCTTGAAGCCCTTCAGAATCGCTGGGAAAACATACTTTTGGGGGATATTTCAAAGGAGAATTTGCCAAAGGGTTTCGTTGGGTTTGGGTCATCCGATCAAAGGGCCATCCGCATCAATGGCTTTTGATTTAAATTTAGATTTAAATTTCTGCATAATGACCTGTTACACTGTGCAACGAAATTGAGATTGCAACCGCCATAATTCCTTTATTTATCGTTAGTGATGAAAACTGAAAGATATGTAACAATCAATTAAATTAAATAAAGTCCAAGTTGACAAACGAATGAGTACAAAATGGACAAATATATAGACCGTGAAATAAAATGGAGATTTTCAAACTTTGGGTTTTTCTCGTGAGTTATTATTTTTTATTATTTTGCTTCAGACTTATAAAATCCAAAAACATGAGAATCAGAAGATTAGAAGAATAGAAGCAAATGACAAAAATAAAAAATGATGGTTTTCCCTTGTGTGGATCCATCATTGTATTGAAATTCTCCAGCTCATTTCATTGACTGTAAAAGTAAAAAAAAATAATCCGAGAGTTATACAGAAAGAATCAGAAAGGTGTGACTTTTAGAAATCCGAGACAAATTCTCATGAAATGTGGATGCAAAAGTTTCTTTTGTTTATCATTTACAATATACTCACGCGAGTATTTCGAGTTGAAGTTGATGGACTTGGCCGATTATCTCCTTCAAGTTTTTTCCCCTCATCTCCAGCAACAACAACAGTAGCAACAGCTGACTTTTGGGCAGGTTGTTCCTTTGCCTTATAATTTTGATGAAAATGAACGTATGAAACCACAAGCAAAATAAGTATGATCATTGCATATATAACTTTCACCTTTCTTTAATTCAATAATCTTTCGAAATTCCGTATATTTGTATGAGGTTTGGAATTCTGTACCTTTTTCATAATTTTCCCTTTCTTGCTCAGCAACTTCAATTTTGAGCTTTTCCCAGCAGCTAAAGTGAGCGAATAAATCCTCTTCTCTGTCGGATTCTATACACACAAAACGAGCAAAAGAATTGCAATTTGATGTAGAACTCAATTCAAAACGAATAATTACGATATATGTATATTTTGTATTTATAAATCATGATATGTACACACTTTCTGCATTTCCATGTTTTATTGTCTCATACTTTTATATCCGGATTTGACACTTTTTCCTGTCCCATTTGACCGGCTGCTGGACGAAACTGCAATGAAAAACAGACACCAGAATTAGTAATGTGGAAATCAGTTTAATTTTATTTAAATTTTAATGTGTTTTGATTGTGTGCAGGGATTTTTTTTACTTCTGTTACATTTGTAGCAGCCACAACAGCTGTCACAGCAACAATCACGGCAGCAGCCAGACTCAAATCTTGTACATTTTCCATTGTTGTTTTTCCTCTCAGACTGTGTGCTATATATTATTGGAAATCAATCAATTTAACTTTTTGTAACTAATTTGTAACTTTACAAATGAAGGAAACAATTTATAGATGAATTATATATACCACAAGAAAATAATTTGCACGGAAAATTCTCAATTCTGAATTCTTTAAAAGTGAAATTTCTCGTCCGGTCTTGATTTGGTGCTGATAAAATCAAGGAAATCTGCATGCGAGTTCTGCAGACATAAAGGAAATTGGAAAAGTGCAAATGGAGTTGTGCATAGACGAACGGGTCACATATCACTTTTCACTTTTTTGCATATTAATATGCAGAAAAACATGGGCTATTTTATATAGGAATTTGTAAAAAAATTGCAAAAATTTAATTTTAATTAAGTTTTAATTAAAGTGATCTTCCGGAGGAGTGAGTGGGCAAAGTGGAAACCAACGTTTATGAAATTGCCGCTAGAGGACTCACTCAAAATTGTATAATGAAAGCAGAGTTCAAGAAAATCTCTGAAATTCAATGAAAGCGTTTCATTCAAACGGAGCTTACGCGCGTGAGTCGCTGTTAAATTGTGCTCGACATTCAAACTCAAATATATCGACTTCTACTGTCGATTGATAAACTTTATGGACTTTTGTGATTGTTTTGGCTCCGCCCACAGAAAAAGTTTTTCCTTACAGAGTTCCTTGCTGTACATAATAAAGTGCAAATGGAATCTCGCCATCTGGATACGCAATTTTCAAGTGCAAAAAGGTGGCACAAGATGGCGAGATTCCATTTGCACTTATATGTACAGCAAGGAACTGTGCAAGGAAAAACTTTTTCTGTGGGCGGAGCCAATAAATTCACAAAAGTGTACAAAGTTTATGAATCGACAGTAGATAGTGGTATGAGACCCGTTCTTCTATGCACAACTCCAAATAACCCGAATTATTTCTATCGAATGATCAACATACTTATATAAATATCCTATAAATTCTTTAATTCTTTAATCGACAATAAATAAAAATGATTGAGATGAAAGCCAAAGCCAACGAGCATCGTATTCTTTTACAAAATTATTGAAAATATGGTGTTTTATATTATTTCATATATTGCATACTGCTTATAATTCGGATTACCATTAACTCCATATTACATGACAACCAAAAGTAAATTACAAATTTCATGTGACCATTGACATTTGAATTTTGAGTAGAAAATTAAAGTAAGAAAATTATATAGAATAAATGAGGAAATATAATCACTGTGTGGTGTGTGGCTGATGGAAATTTAACAGGATTTCATTTTTGTTTCTCCTCTAGCTGTTTTGTTACATTCTCCAGATTTTTGAAAGCTTGAATGGTGTTCGGATCCTTTTCTAATACGAGGACTTGCTTCAGTTTTTCGTGTATAATTTTGCACACCTCCAAAGTTTTCTCCCATCCCCCCGAAAAAAAGTTGAGAGTTTGAAGTGTCTCTGGATCACCCGCTCCCAAAATTCTTTTTCGTTCTTCGTAGACTTGGAACATCAAATGAACGCCCTCCAGAACTTTCCCCGACCGGATTAAGACAAGTGCCTGTACACCTTTCGTCCTGAGAGTCTCCAAATGATTTCCTCAGAGTATTTTTGTTTGTTTCCTCTCAATTTCCTCCAACTTGACCATCGCTTTTCCCCATTCACCTAGCTCGATAAATGTGAGAGCAATTTCTGCTCGTGTCTTTAGTGTGCCTGGATGATGCTCACAAAACATTTTCTGCTGTTTCTCCTCAATTTCCCTCAACAAACTCAATAACTCCTCAAATTTATCGTCTTGACAACCGATGAGTTTCATGGTCAAGGCCATATTGAATTTGGTCTTCATGGTCAATTCATGATCCGGGCCCAAATGAAGTTGCAACCTGTCCACAATTTGCCGGAACGAACTGAGAGATTCTTCGGATTTCCCGGAGATTTTCAGAGCCTCAGCCAAACTGCCTTGTACTTTGAATGTTTCCTCGTGATTTTCACCCCAAACTCGGACACATTTGCTGTGTAGACTTGCCCAGAACTGAGCGGCTTCCCCGTGTTTCTCTCTCCCGTGTAAAACTTGACAGAATTTGTTATGGAAGTTCAAAAGGCTTTTGGTTTGAGGGACGAGATGGAAGGGATCCTCCAGGATTTGTTGGATGTTGAGCAAAACATCGTCACTCTCATTCTCAGCCACCAATGGAATTTCGTCCAGGACCAAATTACAATCGTTCCATTGTCTCTGGAAATCCTGGAGATGATTTGAAATTCCCGGCGACGATGGACTGGAGCTATGGGTCGAGACTCAGAGAATCCCCATTTAGTTTGATGAGGGAACAAGTCTCGAGGAATTTGAGGCTCCGATCCAGTTGAGACGGTTCAATTTCCTTGCGAACGAAGCGGAGATAATGAATGGGGATTTTCTCAGCATAGAGGAATGACAAAGTGTTCAGTATTGTGATGGAGATTGCACTGTTTTCCAATTGTTACAGTTTTTTCAACTCGTTGACCCACGTGAAGGGATAATTGATGCCATTGTCAACACCAACGGAGAGACTCGTCACCTGACCTTCAAGCTCTTCAATTTTCTTTTCCAAAGTCCCCACCACCATTTATTTTGCACTCACAGTCCCTTCAAGTCCTTGGATTTTCTCTTGTAGAGTCCCCACTAGAATTTGTGAGTCATTCAAGTCCGACTCGAGTGCAGTGTTTTTCATGGAAACAGAGTTGGATTTAGTTTCGAGCAATTTGATGGTTTCCTTCGTTTGATCGATAATTCCTTTCAGATGCTCAACTTCTTCAATTGACTGTGTGTGTGAATGAATAAAAAAGGATTTTTTAAAGAACACATAAAACACGTATTAGTAAGTATTACATCTATTTTTAAAAAGCCACAAATGTTCTTTTTGGTATATATATACTCACGCGAGCTTGTTGAGTTGAACCACTCGGATTTCCGGTTTCATCACTTTCTTGGCCACATTGTCGTCGTCTTTTCCTCCCGTCCGTAAAAACAACAACAACAGCTGACTCGTCTATAGTTTGCACCGTTGGCTCAATTGTCTTGAAAATGGAATGAAACTGTTCTCAAATACAAAATAACAATAAGAGATGAAAAAATATTTTCCTTTAACATTCCTCACAACTGACAAAATTATATATAATATGGACGGTTTGCATCAAGTTTTAAAATACATTTGTGTATACCTGGTCCATATTTTCCCGGATTTGTTCGTCTTGTGGACTTTTGGCTGCTAAAATCTGAATGGACTTGAGATGATTTTGAATCTCCATTTGGATTTCATCGGGGTCTTGTTCGTCTTCCGGTTCTGTTTTCGGTGCAATTACATAATCCGATTCCAGTTTGATTTTATTCAAATGCGGATTAATCCGGATGGATGATGGACTAAACGAATCCTGTGCAGTAAGTATAGAAAAAGGTTTAAATGTCACTATAGAGCGAGTCTCATCTAATTTTATGATATATATACATACAAGTAAGTATAAGTAAAATATATTATTATTATGTATTTTAAATGTTTTATATTGTGTCTCTCACGACTGCATATTTGTCTCGCTCAGGTTTCTCTGCAATCTCCGGCTCAACAACTTTTGGGGCTTGAGAACGGAGCTGAAATGAATAAACACATCAAAATAATTAACTCACATTCATTTAATGATATTTCATTGCATTTCATTTATTGTAATTGTTTTCTCACGGAGTAACGAGGTTTTCCTGCTTCTTTTCCAGCACTCCCAACAACAGCAGCTATATACTGAATCCACATCCAAATCGCCAATTTCCATTCTTGTTTTTTTATTCTCAGACTTTTAAGACTCCACAATATCCACAATCCTTCTTATAATTGATAATTATCTTCACAAATTAAAACAATTGTTATAAATGAATTCTTAATGTTAAAAGAAATGTGACATGCAGAAAATATTACAAATTGTGAATTGGGACAATTCTAAAAATAGATATTATAGACATAGATGGGACACACAAGCATATGTAAGTATACGAGACCACTTTTTGGATTTGTACAAAAAGAGGGATTAACTGTACTATAGGTCCCGGGGGGGTATATATTTTCACTTAATTTAACGTATTATGTATTAAATAATAATAATAATTATGATTAGAGAGTTTGGTAATCCCGTCGTAAAAAGTAAATCGTAAATATTTTGGTGGGAATTTTTAAATTCGTTGGTTATGTTAACTTGGAATTTTACGAGTTTCATTTTACGACGGGTTTATACCAAACTCTATTTTTTAAATAAATTTGATCCTTCAAAAACCCTCTCTCACCAAGTGTTGGAACTTTGCCCTTGTAATTTAATTAAAATAATTAAAGTCCAACAAAAAAGGGGACCCCAAAAGATGCTGATGGTAATGATAATTTTCTTGATCTTTTGCCAAGCTCACAAATAAGGATCATATAGATAGTACTTGAGACTAATTCACGAGAAATATTTAATTGTAAATCACAATATTTTCTTTATTTAACTTATAAAGAGAAGACTCAAAACGTCATTAATGATACCTTACGCTATGGGATTTACTATATATTTAATAATGTGTAAGCATATTTAATTTTCAGGAGAGAAAATAAATCGATGACTTCTCACGTGAACTATTCAAATTGCAGTTGTCTTGAATATCTTCCATATTCAATCTCTTGATGCTGCTCGGCATCTTTTCATCACGTGCGATGAGGTCAAAGTAGATCCCTTTCAAAGATAACATTTATCTTAACATAAATAGATTTGTTTAACTGGGATTTCCTTATCTTACTTACTAGGTACAATATTCTTTGGATTGATTCCTTACTCGGAAAATACACAGGGACCTTTATATCCAAAATATGATTGGGAATTCTTAGGATGAGAATATTTGAACAACTATTTTAACATGGGAAAAATATTACGAAGAATATCATGACCTCAAATGTTGAACTTTACAAGATAACAGTTATTTGCTTATCTAACTTCTCTTCTTATAACTAGGGGTCAAAATTTACATTACTTGGTCGAGGACCATTAACATTGCAATTTCTTTACTTTGAGTTTAAAAACATAGCTGAAAGCGTGACAACCGTGATAACGCAATTTTTGGTTGCAATCACGCAAGATCCAGCAGTTTTTGGACTCCAAATTGATTTAGCATGGGCAAAAAAAAATTATAATTTTTCCCTTTACCTGAAATTTAGGTATAGGAATCAATATTGATTCCTATGCTGTAATGGTAAATCATTTTTGATGTTTGGTCACTGTTGACCTTCTCGTGCAAAAAGTTTAAGGGCCCCCTTAGAATGAAGCCCTTACATGGTAAATCAATATTGATTTGGTATTGGGGTCAGTGAACAAGAAAATCAATATTGATTCACTATAGTGACCGGAAGTCGATATTGACGGCCCATTTTTGACATGGCCAGTGACCACTTCCGGTTAACCCCTTTGGTCCGAAATCAAGGTCGATTTGGTAATCAATATTGATTTAGTATTGACAGTGTAGAAATTATATGCGGGGTCTTGTTGAATCAATATTGATTTGTCCTTTGTTTAATCAATATTGATTTACAGGGGTGACCGGATGTCAACATTCCTTGTCCACGGGTGGCATGGTCAAAAGTGTCAGGGACCACCAGTGGTCAACCCCTTTGGTACTAAATCAAAACTGATTTGGTAATCAATATTGATTGACCATAGTGACCGGAAGGGACCATTGAATGTCCATTGTTGACTTTGCCAAAGGTGCCAGGGACCATTACCGTATATACTGTTATAGAACCCCTGCGGTTGTATTTCGAAATGTTATAAAACCCCAGGGGATGGGTGGGGTTCTATAAGAGATTTCTTAAAATCTATGATTTTTAATGTAATTTAAATCAGAGTATGTTATAGAACCCTGGGGTTGTATCGGAAAATCCTACACAACCCCTGGGGTTCCATAGAAAGTGGGGTTCTATAAAAGTATATACGGTAATGGTCAACCGCTTGCATGCTAAATCAATATTGATTACCAAATAAAAAGTGATTCAGTACGGTGAAGAATGTGGGGACTGTCCCCAAAAAATCAACTTAAATAAATTTTGCACTAACTTGCCCCAATATTTTGGAATTTTGTATTGTATTGCCCCAAAATATGTTTTATGTTCATTTTCTTGTGGACAGTCTCAACAGTATTCACAGTGGTAAATCACTTTGGATTTGGTAATCAAAATTGATTTCACAATCAATATTGATTTAGCATGCAAGGAGTACATTCTGAGGGGGCCCTTAAACTTTTGTCTATACCCTTCATGCTAAATCACTTTTGATTTGACAACCAATATTGATTTAGTATGCAAGGGGTACATTCTAAGGGGACCCTTCAACTTTTGTCCATACCCTTCATACACAATCAAAATTGACAGGGCCCCGGGTCAATCAATATTGATTACACGCCCAAAAAAAGTCCCTTAACTAAATCAAAAGTGTTTCAACTAGAGATCAAAATTGATTTGTACCCTTGCCATGCTAAATCAATTTTTAGTCCAAAAACTGCGGGATCTTGCGTGATTGCAACCAAAAATTGCGTGATCACGGTTGTCACACTTTCAGCTATGTTTAAAAACTCTCTATACTAAATGTACATACTTTAGTATATTAAATGTGTGTATATTGTATGTGATATTTTGTGTGTATATTGTATATGTGATATATTTTGTGTGTGTGTACATATTTGTATCTTCTAATTTACACCTAAATTTGGACCAGAACGCCCGCATAAACTCCAAGAATACATAATGGAATGGAATAAATATATGTATTAGTATATTTTGCTGTGTGTACGACAATTCAGGAGTCCTTTTTGCATGTATTGGATCCGAATTTTTTCACACTCAATCCCAAATTGATCAGACGATTTCCCCCGGGCCGGCATCTCCAAAACTTACATGAGAAAAAATAAACAATATACCTAAATTGATGGCTTAATCCAAAACACCAAGGGTGTCTTCGTGAAGAGTCGTTTCCTCTAAATGGGAGCTCTGCATTACAGCTTTTTTCTTTCTTTCAATGGTATAGCTTTCAATTCGTGGCCAAGTTTGAATCTTGCAATGTAGCCAGAAAAATCCCCCATATATACGCTGAAGCTCAAAATTGGGAAATTGAGGCTCAAGGTAAAAGTAATGGAGAGTCCTATCTATGTCTAATATATCTATTATCATAAATTTAACGACTCAATTTAAATTATAAAATTGCTCTTGCATATGTTTTACATGATCGACGCTATATGTATAAATGTAATTAAAATGACATGTGACTCATTCGGATCCATCCAGGCAACACCAAAGCCAAATGTCATTTGACAAATGATGCCCAACGGAAACACAAAGATTTGAATCGCTTTCTCCACAAACTCTCAGACTTTATCTGTAGACTTTTGTGTACACTCCACAACTATAATATATACCTATAAGGCCATTTCTCATGAGGCGTGGAAACGCTGCGTGAAAAATTTCAAAAAATCCGTGTGGCCAATCCTAGGGCAGAAAAAATATGAAAGACCTAAAAAAGGGTTTCTTGAGGTCCCAAGAACGCCAAAAAAAATTGGAAGGGGCGTGGCGTCGCATCTTGACCTATTCCCCGGACAAAGTCCACTTTCCACCGTGAAAAGTCATTATACATATACCTAGAGGAGCGTGGGGTAAAAATGACTACCAAAGTTCTTCCGCTGTACAGTGGCATGTGTCAAAATTATTGACAATGCCAATGAATTAATCGTTGAATTGGTTCATTGTCACTTGGAATGTGGTCTCATTTCATTTAAATTCTGATTAATTCGCAATTAAATTTGAGATTAAAAAAGGGCTTCCCATTTGATGCTTGGGGTAAAAATGACTACCTGTTGGGGTAAAAATGACTCACTCAAAAGCACGTGCGTACATATATCCCAGCTTTCACACTGTGGAAGCTCCTCTTTTCTTCCTCTTCGGCCTGCAGTCGACATCGCGCCCGTCCCGGACTGGGAATTCTCAATTTCAACATCGGGGAAATGTCAAATGGTACACAAGGAAACGGGTCAATGTTAATATGGACACGGCTTTTGGATATTCAATTGAGAAGTGACAAAATCCTGGGGGTCATTTTTACCCCATCAAAAGGGTCATTTTTACACCATCAAAAGGGTCATTTTTACCCCAACAGTACAAAACATGAAGACCGCAGATAAAAAACGTGAAATTGTGCAATTTAAACGCAAATTAACAGACAATTTGGAATATTTACAACAATGAATGCACACACAACAATTAAAAATGGGAAGTTTTCATTTACTCTTTACACGACGGCTGCAAATCGACTTATAAGAGCGACTCGGAAAATGCGTTTGGATAATCTTACGACTCTTTTCAGGTAGTTCGATTTTGGATGTAAATAGATTTTGTCCAGGTGACTGTACGCTTTCTTTCCTGGAATCAAACTAATCCATTTCTCCTGCTTTCCAAGCCTATGTGGCCAGAAAGAGGTAAAAAGTGTTTGTTTTCGTTAAAAATCTAAAAAACGTAGGGGGTCATTTTTACCCCGTAGTCATTTTTACCCCATCCCCCTCTATATAATGTGGGAGCGATTGGGAAAGAGAGTGAGCATGGAATTTTGTTTTGAATTTTTTAACGGAGGGTCAAAACTGTGGTGTGAGCAGACGTCCTTGATTTTGAATGTTGACCGTGGGACGGAAAAAAATTTCTGTGCGTATTAATTAATTTTGTCGTCAATTCCCAATTTTGGAAAAAACTATACACATAATATTTCCAGTTCGAGTCGTTTCATTTTAGACATCTCTCAAATTTTCTAATCTTGTCATTTTCTTCCGCTGTGTCTGTCTGTCAATTTACAAGGGTTGAAAACCACAACAGACTCCACACATCTTTCGACGAGAAAAGCGAAAGAATTCAGTGTGTGTGACGACGAGCACAGAAGATATTGTACACAGGTATATATATTTTGCATTTTCTGTATTTTGTCTGAATATATATTTCATATGAATTCCGTTTGGTTAATCTTGTTCATGAAATCCTATACATACAGAAATATATATATATACCTACATATATATAGGTATATATGTCCAATTTTTTAGGTTCATATCAAGTCATGTAAAGTGCACACACTAGTGTTGTATAATTCCACTTGTTGGTAATCCTTATTTTAGGTAATTCTTTTTGAAGTTCTTTTTGAATTGAATTGAATTGACTTTATTATTTAACCCAGAGAGTCAAATCCTCACAATGACTGGGGCATTGCCTCACTAGGTATAAATTTGGGAGGCAGTGTTTTTGACTTATTTTGTGGCAAGCAGCATTTGAGAGCAATGCCTCACTGCCTGCACACTAACATTTTAATTTGCAGGACGTATGTACGTAATGTTGAAAATAGGCCAACTTGTATTTCAATTACTGAACTCACACTTTAAATGATTTAAATATTTAAATAATCACGATTGTATTTATTAAATATATTTAGACTACACTTTACTGAAATTAAGTAATTATTGAGGTGGAAATCGCAGTCAAATGAAAAGTAAAACAATAATTAAATTAAATTGGAAGAGGTTTTTTTTTTTTTGAGTGAGTGAGTACACGAGCTTGGAAAAGTCGTAAAAATAATAATTTTTGATTTTGAGGATAATTGCTATGTGGCTTGAGTACAGTGAGTAATTAATACATACAGCTTTAGTTTTTGAGGTTAAGGTAAAATAAACCTGAATTGTTA
Source organism: Gisinianus flammeolus (assembly GCA_034699125.1). NCBI lineage: Eukaryota > Metazoa > Arthropoda > Collembola > Symphypleona > Katiannidae > Gisinianus > Gisinianus flammeolus. The sequence continues at coordinate 813 of JAIUND010003113.1, read as the reverse complement.
ACTGCGAATTCAGTGTTTTACTAGGGATTTGGAACGTTCTCCGTATATAACTACATATCAAAATGTTCGATTTTTTCTTTATATAAAAGCCAAAATATGCACCCTTCTTTTTTCCCTGTAATGCCAAACAAAATAAAATAATTCCATATGCACATACAGAAGCATAGAAATATTATATTTTAAATATTCATCAATCTCAATTAAATTCCAAATGGAACAGAAATGAAATATAATTAGGTTTCTCAACACAGCGTGTTATTCCTCACTCTGAGATACAAACAACATTCAAAATTCAAAGGGCGCGTAGAGGGCCCTTCAAGGCTTGAGTTTAGTTTGAAATATAAGTGAGGCGAAAGGGAGGCAGTGAGGCAATTATATAATAAAGGCAATGCCCGAGTCGTTGTGAGGCAGTGAGGATTTGATTCTCTGATTTAACCTGTTAAATGACGGTTACGCAATTACATAAGTAAAAGCATTAAGATCTGCAAATGAGTCTTATTTTCTCCGCCCTATAATGACTGTAACACTTTTTAAATTTTGTAAAAAACATATAAATAAGATTTTTCCAGTGCATAATTGTCGAGGTATTTAATTAGTAATCCAATTCAGTTGTTAACTGTTCTCCACTTTGTCCAGAAGCAGGTAGGAAATTTGCTAATTCCAATTCCTTATACTAATTCTTTTTGCCAGCACTCTTTTGGTAATCCTAATTCCTTAGTAATTCTTTTAGGTAATACTTTTGGTAATCCTAATTCCTTAGTAATTCTTTTAGGTAATACTTTTGGTAATCCTAATTCCTTAGTAATTCTTTTA
>JAIUND010003112.1:0-17646 GCA_034699125.1 Gisinianus flammeolus | reverse complement strand
CTCTCTCTCTCTCTCTCTCTCCCTCCCTCTCTTCTCTCTAGACTTTATGCGAGCAAAGTATCAGCTCCGTTCACTTTTATTTTATCTACTCAACTAAACTCGTACAATATATTATTATATGTACACATCCCATCTCATGGTATACAAACATGAACAGACCCTTTCCATGCACATCCCTATACTCTACTCAAACTTTACTATTTCCCTCCAACTTACATTCGGATACGGCTAAAGACAAAGTCACAAAGAGCATCTCTCTTTCCCTCTTTCTCTTTCTCTCTCTCTCTCTCTCTCTCTCATTCTCTTCTCCCTTATCATTCCAAAACCGAATTCAACTTCACGAACTCAAATAGACACGACACAATAGCCGTCTAAAAACAGCAAACAACCATCTACACAATCCACAGTTAGAGATACATAAACTGTGTGTGTGTGTGTGTGTGTGTGTGTGTGTGTAACTGGGTAGTCCTAATACATTTTATACATGCTCAATGTCTATGGTACATATGTATCTGTAAGGTATGTAGGTACACATGAGAATCTCTTCTCTTCTTCTCCACCAATTCTTTTCTGTCTCCTAAATTCCACTACACTCTATTTAGATAAACTCATAGCCCTCCTCCTTCCCCTTCCCATCCTTTTACTTACATTACATACCTCCGAACATGAATTCCAGCTCATGTATTTACAGCCTCAAATAAACTATTTAGAAGAACAATAGAAGAAAGTAAAGGTACACACGACACACACACTCTCTCTCTCTCGGTATATAGGTACGAAAATCTTCTCTCTCTCTATCTGCTTCATTTTCAACTTCAGCTTCACGCCTCGCTCCAATTCAAGAAGATCCGAAGGCGTTGAGCAAAAATATGATGCGAACATGAACAAACCCGAAAACCAGAGAGAGAAAGAAAGAGAGAGAGAAATGGTTGTGAGTCCCTCAAGAAAAGACAAAGGGGAAAAGAAGAAGAGTGAGTGTATGTGTGTGTGTGTGAGAAAGAGAGAAGAAAGTCGTAGTGATTTCAAAGTTAAAGTTACACACTCATATCTAATATCCTTTCACATGCTTTATTATATGGAGCTTGTCATATGCCCACGTTGAACGTAGATTGTAAGAAAACTTACACGTTGAAAACTAGAAAACGAGGTGTTTTACGTATCTATATCAATAGTCCATAGGCAATGTAAAGGAATAGTGGAAAATGAAAAAGACCGTGAAAAACCCGCTTTGATGACATTCACTTTTCAGTTTCAGTTTCAGTTCCAGATAGTTTCAGTCCTATTCTGACTAGTACAATTCTACCATTCTATATTCTACTCGACTTATAAATATGTCAACCGACAAACCATCAAGTATGTACTTATATCCAAGTTTTTAGATTAGACTTTTTTTCACAGATTTTCACACACTATATAGAAATCTTGTCAAGAGGAATACGAGAGAACATAACCAGAGGCATCACACACTCACTCACACACACACACACACACACAAATTTCATGTCAAAACGACCACGTAAGCACTTTTACGCTTACTCTTCTCATTATACTTATTCTCTCCAAGCTGATTTCTTCGTGTACCATCCTCAACTTTCTTAGTTCGTATATGTACTTGCTCACATTTATATAAATGTAACAGACTGTGTGTTGGTGCGTGTAGGCTTCCTCTTATAACTTCTTATAATAAATCCGAAATATTATTATTATTATTATTATTATTTCTCAAGTTCTATTCTTATTTCTATCCGTCCCAAAGTAAGTAAAAGTAAAAGGGGAACCAAGGAGCAATAAAAAGAAGTAGAAGTAGAACAGGGGACAAGAATGTACATATGTACAGGCAGTTTAACATATCATTTCTCGTAATCTTAAGTAATAAGACCGTTATACAGATATAATATCTGTATAACTACGGACAGTTTAAGTTCTGGCAAGTTCTGACTTTTGACTCTGGATTATACGCACACAGGCATACTTTTTCACATACATATTATATTTCTAGCCCATGCAATGGAATTTGCAAGGCATTTACATGTGATTCTGTGATGTAATCCTTAAGTCTACTCTGGAGCTCGATGAGATGTGAGTTGAGATAGTTTTTCACATTAACAACTGTTTTTGTGTACTTGGAAGAAAGAAAGAAAGAAAGAAACTTGCTGTGAAATGATGGTTTATATGACTTTGACACACACAATCTCAGAGTTCACTCGTAAGTACGACGATGTCACGATGTGGAGCAAGCAGGGTCTGGATTCTATAGTCAGTAGTCAGTCAGTTTGAGGCATATCCTTAATTTCTAATTGTGTGACTATCACAAAAAAAACTGAGCGTATACATACCTACACAGACAAATATCGTACACACATTGAAAGTTGCTCCATTTCATTTTCGAGCGTGAAGATGACGAGGGATATATTGTATATTCTGCATGTTATTATTATTTTACTATCATTATCATTCCAATCTATCTCCCATCTTCAGCTCACTCAGATTTGTATCATTTGTGCACACATATTTTTGTGACTATGAGATTGTGGATTGTGGATTGTAAATTGTGAGTGAAGATTCATATCCGAGTGTGCTCTGGTTTACCCGTGGAATCAGAACAGAATCACAGCAGGTTCAAACATTAATAAAACGGAGGCCCTCATTTCTGTTCATGCTCGTACATGTATGATTCAAGGACTTTTTTGAATTGCTCTATATTTTGAATGATATAATATATATATATATATCTGTTGAATCTGTAATCAGTACATACGATATGAGGATGTGGGGTGGGACAGGGAGAGAAAGAGACAGAGAAAGAGAGGAGATTCTTCTCAATATCTGTGTATGCATGAATAAAATCTTAAAATCTTCCTTCAACTTACCGACTACCGACTACCCGACGACCACGGAACGTTCTACGGAAATTCTTCATATAGTTATGAAAAGGAAACCTCACTTTTCAGTTGCAAAAACCACCAAAGAAAACTTAACTTCTTTGATAATCAGAAAGATTGCTAGTGTGTGTAGACATTAGACATACATGCATTGCAGATTTATTAGATACCTACAGACTTTTCTCTCTCTCTCTCTCTCTCGTCTCTGGTTTTGAAAGTTGGATTTGAGATTTGACTCTTACAAAACCCTTACAGATCCTCATGGAAATAATATCCGACATTTTTTTTATTTTCTTTCTTATTACTCTTTTCGGGGAAATATTTAAATATGCACATCATGCCTCATTGCAATTTCCCTCACTCCTGTCTCTCTTTCTCTCCTCTCTCTTTCTCTCTCTCTTTCTCTCTCTCTCTCTTTCTCAATTTCACTTGCAGCAGTTTCAGTTTCCACTTGAGCTTTTCCTGGGGAAAGGAACATCTCACAATCAGTCATCTCAACACAATGCAATACGCCTCTGCAAATCTCTTGTGCTCCTCCCTCCTTTTCCTTCTCCCTCTCGCTCCTCCACATCATCAAAATACTCAAAATATTCTGCAAAAGCCGCCCATTAGCTCACTAATTCCCTCCAGAAAATCTTGTTCTCGTTTTCGTTTGGTATATCAGAGAAAGAGGAACAAAATATACAAAATATATACATATTGCATTAGATTCTCACAAGCAACGAGGATTCTCATCCCCTTCCAAATGAGACTCCAAGGTATAACTTATTTTTATATATGAGAAGACAAACCTATAGTGGCGGAGCAAAATGTATATGAAAGAGTATTCTGGAACTACAATCAGAACCCACGTGTACAAAGTAATTCTCTATACTTGATCCAGATTAGTAGTACGTGAGATGGAGAGTGAGAGTAAAAGCAACAGCCGAGGAAATTAGGATGATGAATCCTCTCTCTCTCTCTCTCTCTCTCTCTCTCTCATGTGTAGTATCTGGAGTATACACATTACACTACACACGCATGTTCCCTATTTTGTTTTGTACATTGTGCTCGCTCAAACAGCGAAAAGGAATTCACGTTTGTCTTGTCTTGAGTCGAGCTCAAATCCCTCTGAGCTACAATTTACAATTTACTCTATATGAGTTCGGGTTGAATAATAGAATTTGCATATTTCATATATTCTCAAATGCAAATGCAAATTTTCTGGAAATATGACAAGGAAAATCCGGCGCTCCTTTGCAGTGTTGAAGAATTGATCCAAACTTCTCCAAAATTCCCCCACATCATCAACTTCTTCTTTTCACAGTGGGACAAAATATGTAGACGGGTTATAACATTTTCCCGTTCCTGTCGTCACAAAATATTTAATTGCTCACAGTCCACATAGCTGGGATTGGACTTTGTGTGGATGACATCAATTTACAAATTATTGTGCAAAGGAGAGAAATATGTTCGCATATTCAGTGAATGTGGATTTGTGGAAAGAGGAATTTTGTGGATTCTCATTTGGAAATGAGAATGAAGGAAGTGCACACAAAACTTGGTAAGTATACCTACACAGATTACAGATACAGATATTCCAAAATCCCCGTTAGGTTTCATTTCTTCTATAATCTTTGGAGTGATACCTCAAATGAACGAATGAGGAGCTTCCTGTGTAATCTTGAGAAGAGAGAGAGAGAGAGGGAGAGGGAGTGAGGATTCTAATGAATCAAACATGACGTACATACATTTATTCCAAGGAGGGATTACGAGCAAACTGTGGTAAATTATACATGGTGAAAATTCAGTATTTTATGTGGTGAATGTTGAATTGGTTGAGGAGACGTTGAAATGGCAAAAAGGACGGAAGACGGAAGAGAGAGAAAAAGAGAGAGAGAGCAAAAGGGCGAGAGTAGCATGTGCTGTTAGCCGGAGGCAGATTGGGAAAAGCCCATGTGTCCCTTCTGCATGACTGCTAGCAAAAATGAGTTTGCATATGCCCACACTATTAGTTGATATATTGGACGTGACAGATGACTGGGCTGAGAGCTGTGACAATCCCAAAGATTATTCAACTAGGTTTACACAACAAAGGCGAAACCCACCACAAGGGCACATATCGTACATACACATAATCACACACACACACACAAATGCATACACGCAGATGAGATGAAGAGACTTCAAAGAAGAATTAACTCGGCCTTGCTAACGTCATTTTTCCATTCATCATCATTCAACTACAAGTATAGAAACAACTGAACATGCGAATAATATTGTGAAAGTAGTTTGTGAAGCTGACAACATACAAAACTCACTGTCTCGGGGAACCAATCGCTCTGTACGAGGAAAAAAATTCAAAATGAAATGACTACATCCATGGAATAACAGAGCAGAACATGACACGGCATTGTAATATTGTGTTGTCAAGTATAAATTCTATGTTCGAATATTCGTATGTATTGGAGACGAACCACACACACACACACGCAGGACATGTATTGTATTGTATCGTACATAGACTGCAGTATAAAAGGAAATAGGCTGACGAAATCTAAAGAGAGCGGTTTTGCCTGGAGAAATGCAAACGAGATAGAACAAGAGAGAGAGAGAGAGAGAGAAAGAGATAGAATGTGGGGAAGCCTTGAGAGAAGAAAAAGAAAGGAGTATGAAGAGACAGAGAGGAAAAAAGAGAGGAAAAAAAGCGAAAAAAGAGTAGAGAAAATCGAAAATAAATGCAATCGCTTCTTATTCCCTCTCCAATTTCATTTTGATATTATTACCTCGACGTAAATGGGAAAAAATACCGATGGCATGGGAATTGAAGAACAGTTACGAACAAGACATACACGGGTCTTCTCGTCCCCCGTCTCTTCGAGCCCTTCTTCTTCTTTTCCTTCTTCTTCTCCTCGCTCTCATTTCCCTTTCCCTCCTCTTTCAAAATCCAAAATCCAACGACTTTCCAGTCGCACTCAATCCGTACACGGAAAATGGAGAAAGGAAGAAAACTGGGTCAGCTTTTTTCTCCTAAAAACCTTGTCAAGACAACGGAAAACGGGAAACAGGGATTTGAGTCTCCACTAACGATTATACAGACACTATATACGATATATTTCCTTGTGTGCTCCTTCCCTGTTTTTTCAGATGCGGATGCGGATTCTCAATGCAGATGTACATAGATGATGGAAAAAATTGGGGAGGAAGCCGAGTGACTATACGGGACAAGCTATTACGGGAATCAGAGAAGACGTTTCTTGGAATATCTGTGTTTGTAATATGATTTATGAAATGAAAGCAGAATTACTTTGCTCTGATTCACTTTTCCCATCTCTTCTGTATGTACAATATGTATACATACTATAACTATACACAAATCCTTATGCATATTATACGATACTTCCACCTCAGCAGGCGACATACTCGGGTGAAAACATTCTCTCATCCTCTCATAAACACTGACTGACTATCAGAATCCGTAGTTTAGATTTCACAACTGCAAACTAAAGAAAAAGGAAAATGAGAATGGGAGTTTTTAGGTAATTTAACACTCTTTTAATGTTTGAATGGATTGCAGCAGGATATTCACTCCGTAGTATATCTTAAATTAATTCATGCTTTAATATCTGCAAAGACTTTGAATAATGAATTCCCCCATATCAGTCACGGTGGTGGTACGATACGAATTTTGTGTGCTCCACCATAGAGCCAGCCTACGTCAACGAAAATATCTATAGGACTTGGAGGAAGTGAAGGGAATTTCGTCCTTGAGCTTATGACAAATGAAGAAAGCAGATGCTTCTCCCGTCGTCTCTGTTACTCATTAGAAATGTGTGAATTATCACTAAATTCTAATTCTGAATTACACACTGTTAAGTAAGATCAGGTTCGTGTCCAATCAGCCAACTTTCAACTCACAGCGAGAGAAATCCAAAAATATTTCCATGTCAACGCCACAAGCTTTGCCAGATTTTGTCAAAGGCTCTTCAATTCTCTTTCCTCTTTGCTTCAAAAACATTCAATTCAGGTTCAGATGTGATGTGATGATGCGGAGTCTGTACTATCTGCATGTAAGTACCGACAGAGTATCGATTACAAATGTACTTAGTTAAATACTTGAGGTAACGAGATACCCTCGAAACTCTTTGTTGAACTCCTTTCCCAATTACCAATACAAATAAGAAAAATACAAAATATACCAAAACAAAATGCTTGTTGAAGATAGAGGATTGAAAATTGACAAGAAATAGACAGTTTGATGGTTTCATGAGTGAGTGTAAACACAATTTTTGTTTGTAATTAGCCAAAGTGTTAAAGTGTACAGTACAAAGTCCATAGACTTTGGATTTCCTATCTGTAGTGAATGTCTGGGATGTTTGATGTTTGAGCAAATAACCTAGAACGAGCGTACTTGAAGGAAATCAAAAATCAACGAGTGCTGAGGGAGAAAGAGCATTCCTCAGCGTCGACTTTTGATGATACAACAGAAACATGTACAATATCGTACATGTATTTGTAGAGGTACCTGTACATCAAAAGTATACCTACGAGATGAGAGAAATAAAAGGGGCTAACCTGTTGACACAGTTCAAATGAATTTGGACTCATGCCGCCGCCATCACCAATGTTGTTGATGCTCACATCCGTGGTCGACAGGGAAGGAGCAACGCTTTTATCTGTCGTATCATCACTGCTTCCGCTGAAAAGAAAAGAACCACAAAACAAATAATAAAGCTCAACTCCTTGTTCGTTTGTATCGTCGCGTCTCGTATCGTATCGTATCGTACGGGATCGTATTCTATCGTACAGTGAATACAAGGAAACCCCCATCAACTCAATGGAATTGCAAACACAATCCACAATCTTGAATCAAAAAAGTTTACCTACAGTCTGTGTACACTAGTTTATATAATAAAGCCATGTACACGCACACACACACACACACTCACATCTGGATATTCAGTTTCAGTTGCGAAAGGAAACATGAGGGATTCTACAAATTGTCTCAGGATAAGAAACCATGTTTATGTTTGTACTTTTATTTATTTACTATATGACTATGACTATACAGAAGGTACAAAGACAGACAGAGAGATAGAGACAGAGAGAGAGAGAAGGAACCCACCAAAACCACATGATATTATTATTTTGTCCACTGGGGGGATTGAACTATCACCAACTCACACATCACAAAACCTCCAAAACTTTCTTCAACTCAACTCCTCCATTCCATACTCGAAACACACAAACACAAACGCACACAACACACAACATACTTTTAATATTACTAATGCACAGGAGAAAACAAATATCCATCTCTAACTGCACATACCTACATATACGATAGGTACAGATAGTAGGACAGCCAAAACTCTGTTCTCTCTCTTTCTCTCTCTCTTCCTTCTGTTTCTGTTCAAACAAAGACGAACGACGGCTTTTCTCCAATTCTCTCAGTCTCCAAATGCCTGAGCATCTCCGCCTCTTCTCTCTCTTTTCTTCTCTCACTCTCTCTCTTTTTCTGTGTCTCTCCTTTCACAAATTGTATCGATTTCCCTACCACCGCGACAGAGAATTCCCACAAAGACGAAGACAAACAAAAATCATTTCCAGTCCCAAAATTTCCAGCTTACAACTATGTATACGAATACAACAAGAACAATACACCAGGTCGTCGCTTTCAAGAACTCACGACTCACGACTAACCACTAAAACAATATGTACAAATACAAATGAACTGAAGTAATGAACTAACTCCCGGCATTTCTAGAGAATCTCCCAACTCTGCATGCATACAGTCATTTGTCATTCTCATTTGATGCAGTAATGGAATCCATCGTCTTTAAATTATCATCAGTTGAGTTGTAGCAAAAATCCAAAATCACACGTAATTTTTTTTTATCCATCAAAACTGGAAATCATATACCTATCTGTACTTAATATGTATGTACCGCTTGTGCAGTTTAAGCAGACGTTCAAACCTCGAGCGTGTGAACAGTGCTTGTGAATATTGAATATCTGGATTAAATAACTAAATCTGTCAATACGAAATGGGATTCATCAGAATGGGAGAGAGAGAGAGAGAGAAAAAAAAGATGCGCCGATGGGCTTGAAATGGGAAAGTGTTCCAAGTTTGTATGTAGGGTACATACAGAGCAAATGGCAAATGTAAAGGAGATCCGACAGTGTTTCTGGGTGAAATGGAGAACGTAAGACTCGACTGCACTTACTCTATGTATGAAAGCTATTCTATAATTATTTCATAAGACTCTATTATGTATTTATCTAATAAAAACAACCGTAGTCTTTTATATATATTTTACAGATATATATGAGAGTTGAGAAGTTCCTTACTTGTGTGTGCGTGTGTGTGTGTGTGGGTAAACAACCATTGAATATTGTAAAGGAATGATGTGAAATTTAGAGTACTTTAGATGAATGATTTGATTTGATTGATGTAGCCGATTTCAATTTCACTTCGCTTTATTTTCTTTTACTCTACTCACTTTCTGCCTTTTTTTCTCTCTCTCTCTCTCACTCGCTTTTACTCGTTTTATTTTTTACCCCGAGAAAAAATGTCAGTTTTTCATGTCAGTTTTATCGTTTATCGAATCACATGATAAGAAAATAACTGTAGAATAGTGTCCAGAGAGAGAAATGGGACTGAAAAGTCTTCAAAGAGTAAAGTAAGAAAGTAATATTTATTTCGAATCAACAGTTGGGACATCTCGTAAGCAAGAAATAGCTCTATATTCTGTCTACAGGGGGCAATTCAAATATTTACGAATAAAAAGCAATCAACAACAGACATAGACTGAGGAGACACTGAAATCTTGGAGATGATGTGTATACCAATAAAATAATATAAAAATAAAAAAAACTAAATGCTTCCTTCATAAAAAGAAGCTCACTGGATATATAATCATATAAATCGTAGAAACTCTACATAAAAATTGTATCAAAGGTACATGTAAACAAAATAATAACATAAGAACAACAAGACAATACTGTCACAGTTGAATTCGGAATCGACATGAAATGAAAAAAACACTCACACGTACGCGTTTGAATATTTCCCCCATATGTTTACCTTCCCGTAAGGAAACAAAAACCTTTTGCATCAACTGGAAATTGAAAGTGTCAATCAAATCCGAGTTTTATGCTCGGATATTTTATATGACGATCCAGCCATATGTAAGAAATCAAAAGGATGGAAACCTCAATTGTGAATTGTACACACACATACAAATACACAGAAAAAAGAGGATGGTATAAACCTGACAGGGAAAACGTACTTACGTTGGCATGACTCATGACATTGTACATTGTACATTTTACAAGATTCCTCGTTCCTCGTTTCTACCAATTCTATACCACTGTGCAATGTGTGGTGTGTGTAAAATGTGTCCAATAAACCGTAAACTGTTACTCAAAGCCAGCCCATAACTTCATACCAGCAACTATAACTGCACATGGATAGAGCATGGAGTCTCTAGCTTGTATCTACATTCGCTCATCTACAAACAGATACATACTTTCATTTAACTCTCAGGATATACATATATAAGTTTTAATGCATCTCAAATTCTCTTTCTATCTCGCTCACTAAAAATCTCAAGTTTAACTTAAGACTTAATAGCGTTCCCAAGTAGCCTTAGAATTTTATCTTTTCTACCTTCTACTGATACTCTTAACACACAAACACACCATCATCATTTTATCCTGCCATATTCTAACTGTAGATTTGGGCTTGAAATTGGGATTGGAAAACGCACCCTCCTGCAAACTGTATTCTAAAAAATTGACGAAAGTTTTGGAGAAAGATATATCGAGACTATTTTTACAGGATTTGATGCTGTACATACATTACATCATCATTCATAGAGTATGTATGTGGAAACGTTCTGGTTTTGAAACGCCAACATATTTACAATTTACACATGTCTTTCAAGTTACGTCAGGGCTCTCTCTCTCTCTCTCTGTCAAAGCTTTTAGCTTGTCGTATAGTGGTCGGACAGGTGGAGGAAAAAAATGATGTTGGCATGTACTTGACAGAACATATTGAATGCATTACTAATAACAATGGGCCCTGTATGTTTGTGTACATGAACATCCAACAACCAATGACGTAACGTGAATTTCATTTACAGAATTTCATAAGAATTTCAAGATTATGTACGATTTACATACTAGTTTTCACACTTTCTCTCTCTCTCTCTCTCCCTTCAAATTCGTAACGGTATGTTTGTATACTTGGAAAATACATGAATAATAAAACTAATAAAAATAGGAGGACAGTCAATCTGTCTATCTTTAGAGTGAGTTTGCATTCTTGGGACATGATGAGAGTGTTTCCAGTTTGAGAAGGAAAAATGAGGAGATGAAGGAGTTTATAAGCGGAGGGAAAAGCTATTATCTCGAGTTCTCTCTCTCTCGCTTTCTCTCACTTTATAGTAAATGGAGATGACTTTCAAGGAAAGCTTCAATTAGTGTGTTCCTTAAATGAACTAATGAATTTGTCTCGAGCTTAGAATGTCAATGATGTGCCCTTATCACAAACGAGGAAATTTGAATGGAGTTTCAGTCTATATCGTATGTATGTGTATGTGTATGTACGAGCAAAGGAATTGGACCCTACCCAAAATGACGAACCCTTTGGGAGTGCTTGAAATTGAATAAAAGTTTCAACGATTCTCTCTCTCTCTTTCGCTTGTATGGAAGTTCAATGAGCGTATCCCATCATGATGAGAGTTGAAGTTGGAGAAAGGAGAGAGAGAGCAAAGCCGCAAGTGTCCCCCCTACGCAACCAAAATCAACCAACCATCTATACAACTTTGATCTCGTCTTGGAGCAATGAGTTCCTCCGAGTTTAAATTTAAATAGTGTCTGCATGTACACAAACTTAAGTCAACTCCATCTCTATTAAATTTGCTACATATTTATTGCTCAGCTCTGCTCAGCATCTACATATGTACATCCACACTTGACAGTCTACATTGTTTCTGTTATATAACGAGAATGAGAATATTTCCTCTCATAGATTAATTAATTCTATACAGATATTGTACAATATAATAAGACACACAAACCTCCCTAATTTACATACACAAACATTCTTGAAAGTTGAGAATTCAAATAGAGGACAATTAGGTTTGGAGGAGTGATGAGAGAGAAAGAGAAAGAGAAAGAGAGACAGAGAGAGAGTCGTTGGAGAATCCCCATCGTATTGTTAATCCTCACACTGGATTCTTAAGAGCAATTCTCCTCAACTTTGTTTTTGTACCTACATACAGAGAACGAGAGAGAGAGAAGACGTCAAACCGAAGAACTCCCTCGAGTTTCTTGATCCACAATCTTTCCTCCAGTTCTGGCTTGAGTTTCAGTCCAAGTGCATATTCGAATTGTGTCTGTCTGTATGTGGCTGTGTGTAGATCTGATATGATTACAATATTCGAGACACCAAAAACATCTTACACTTTGGCTTTGGCTTTGGATTTTAGTCCTCTTTTTGGTCTTGCATACACAAATATTTCATGTATCAATAAGCACCACCAGGAAAGAGAAGGAAAGTACCCATGTAGATGGTGAGAGTGAGAATGTGTGTGTGTGTGTGTGTGTACTTGATAAATTCTATAGAAAATTGTATCGTATTTGTATTTGAACATGGTATTGCCATTGCAAGTGCAATTCCAAGCTCTCGTTCCTTCATGGATTATTGGATGAAACGTAGACAAGAGAGAGAGAGAGAGAGAGAGAGAGACGGAAGAAGAGAGAGAGACGGAAGAAGAGAGATAGTCACGTTCACCAAAGAGATAGACATGCATAATGCATTAACGGAGTTTTTCCAGGGGTGCCCCAAAACATTCATATGCCTGGAGAATACACACCAAGAGCCACACACACACACACGCATACGATACACACAAACACCCCACGTACAGCACATTAGATCGACTCACAACAAAGAGCTGTAAGCTGTAAGGAATTTGACGCAACATTGGTTCCACATCTCACTAGAGGAAATGGCTTGTGAATCCCGTCCCACCCTTCATAATACATACATCCACTGTGTCTGTGTGTAAAGTGTGTATCTATCGGCTTCAGTTCAATAACAACACAACCTCCGATCCATCTTACACAGACACAACTGAAAAAAAATATGGTATAACGTAAAAGTAATAGTACTACCAGGATTCAATATACGAATAAGACATATGTATGCAAATTAAAATGCACGAGCAGCCTTGTTTGGATAATCATACAGCTTGAAAAAGCACCCTCTCATTGCACGTTTTATTATTACTATTATCAAAAATTCAAACAGCCATAAGATACAAATACAAATACCTACATGATCGCTCCGAGTTGCTTCAAGCTACCATAAAATCCACACATGGAACAACTGTATATACTGTTCAATAAAATACCAGACCTTACCAACCACGCGCTACGGTCAACCAGACAAATTTTGATTGTCAATGGTTTCAAATTAACTTGAAAATTCCAAACTAACGATGAAAACTAGTTTTTGTGGTGGCTTTGTAACAAAATTAATCTCGAGTTAAAATTTTAAAAAATTGACTACTTTCAATCCGTTCAATTTACAGAATTCCAATTCAGGTGGAACATACAAAGTTGAAGAAACTAAAGAGTTTGAAATTGAGGTTGGAAAAATATGGAGGATATTCTGGCTATGTCTGCTATGTAAGTATATACGAGAAAACCATAATTAGATGGAAGTTCCGTTTCACTTCGTTTTACGAGGTATTAGGAAAAAAACTTGATCCGTTACAAATGACGAGAAGTAGGGGGAGAACACATTCACATACGTACAGATATTATGTGCTTGGTTGAAGTTGAAAGAAAGCCATCAGAATCAAATAGACTTTAACAAGTTTTACGAGTTAATAAAGACGAAGGAAAGTTTGTAGTAATTAGGCAATTAACCACATGACATATGTAACTCACAAGTACGATCCATCTCTATCCGTCTCATCTAACATTAATCGAGAAATCAAGTTTTTTTTTTTTAGTTTTTTGCTGACGCATAAAAACTAAACGAGCTGAAGTATAGTTTTTCTTTCGTTTTCTTGGGATTCTGAAGATTATGGATTGAGCTAGACAGAGTGAGTGTGAATGGAGTAAAAGAACATGGAAATAAGTGGGGAAAAAAGTTGTTCAGTGTTTCCGCCAATGCACTGAGGATGAGGAGTTTGTGTGTGTGTGTGTGTGATATCAAAGAAAAAAAGGAGACCCACCTGTCAGTCGGAGTGTCAGAAATAGTTTGTGTGGAGTCATCACTGCCAACAGAATTCAACGACTGTGTATTTCGTCCTCGTTTTGATGCCTCCCAGCTCTCGATCACGCCATCTTGGATCCTTTTCTGAAATTCCCGGATCCGTTGTCTTTCCTGCTCCAGCATATGCTGCCCTGTAGAATAGTAGAAAACAAAGCAACTCTTTGTACACTTTTCTCTCCTTCTTCTTCTTTTACTTTCATTCATTTTTCCCCCATTCATTCAATTCATGATGCATCGCCGCATTCTCAAAACTCAAAAACCAAAAACGTTGTTTAATTTTTCATGCATGCAAATCGAATCATCTCATTAAACTCTCTCATCTCGTGTCCTTCATCATCTTCTTCCTTTTTTTTGTTTTTATTCATTTTCTACATTTGTTCTGTTTGAATTTCGAAATGTGATAGCCTACATTCGTCATTCGCCTCGCTTTCATTATTATCTGTATTATTTTATCGTTCCTCGTCCTGATAATAAAAATTTCATAATAATTCTACTTGCATCACCTGGTTGTATTTGCATGGCTGTGTGAATGAGCTCAAAATATTTACAAATGACAAACGGTTGAGTTGAGTTGGCACAATTTTACCTTTAAAATGTCAGCTGTTCCTTAATTAACAACCACACTTGTGCTCACATTTCTATGCCCCCGTCTGTCTCTCTATGTAGTTTTGGTTCTGCTTATGATTTTTAATTTTTCTCCCAAGATTCCTAACTAACAAAAAAAGCTGTAAGTAAGGAAACTAACCTATCCAACAAATGTCAAGTTGGGACTTTCCTAATTGTAAGAAACGCAGAGAGATATGAAGGAAATCAAGCTATTTCATCAAGGAAAACACTTGACATTGAATTTTTTATGAGGTGAATCCATCAGAAAAATATATAGAATCAAAACACAAACAAATACATATACTCAAGTTGTCAATGCCAAGGATTTCTTGATAAAACATTTTCAGTTTTCAGTTGGTAAATTGGCAGTTGGTCAACGTGCAATTAATATTTTTTTACCATGAGGAAATTCATTAAATCACCTACATGAAATAAGTAAACTAATGTATATATATACCTTGTTCATTGAGAAGCGACTCGCGATTCCTTTCGATTGCTCTCAACGTCTCACAAGTTTTTGCTCCCATCCCGAGCATTCTTGGGTCAATCGGTGACCTGGATTTGATTCTTTCAATTTTGATGGCATCTTCAGCAGCGGAATTGAACATTGACAAGTTTCGGAGTTTCTCCTCGAGATCTGTATTTTTGATCTGTGTGCAGAAAAAAAGGAAGGAAGAAAATATTTGAGCACTATAGATTTCAATGATTTCCATGATTTCATATAACATCACCGAAAATTCGATTCTAATACAGATAAAATCTATAGAATCCAACATCCTCGCTAAATGTACCAGCGCGCCCACAAAAAAATCCCTTTTACTTTTTGTTCTATCTATCATCATAAAAATCATAATTTATTACAGTACATTGGTGCTCGTTCAGACTTTTTTTCATTTGCGTCACCTTTCCTTTGAGTTCAAAAAATAAAAGAGATATTTTGGGATGATAAAAGTTTCACGCAGTTTAGTAAGTAAAGTAAGTTGAAAAGTTTTTCTACTTCTTTTTTTCAGTTGACAACCGTTTGGATTTTATCAGTATAGTTCCTCTCGTTGTCGCTTTCCTTCTCACATACATGAGATCCGAGTCAACTTATTATGCATGTATGCAGAGAAAGAGAGAGAGAGACAGAGAGAGAGAGAGAAAATAATCCAGGGTCAGGGTTGTTGAGCTCTGTCTAAGCGATAAGTAATAGATGAAGAAAAGAAGATGAATTGAGTTGAAAATAGCTTGTGTAGATTGTACTACTAATAATATTTCCGACATGTAGATTAATTTGGGCAGGATACAAATGAGGGTTTGTGACATAATAACTGATGTCTATCCTCACTACTGATACCTCGAAATATCTCTCTGTACATCCACGAGCGACTTATCTTGAATGCATCTCATATCTACACTCTAAACTCTAAACTGCTAGAGAACTAATAAGTTTTACCACACAGTTATATATGTACGGATGTCGTGTGTGCTGAATGTGCGGAGATCTCTGTAGGCCTAGGCCTAGCTGATGATTCAGTTGTCGACGATCGTATCAGGAAAAGTGGGAAAGAGGAAAATGAAAATGAAAATGAAAAGAAAAAGAACAAGGGAAGTGTCGTCAGTGCAATAAAGTATAAAAAGAAATAAACTTTCCAAAGAGTCAACCAAGTCGTCACACGACTATTTTTACACTTCAATTCTCAAAGTTAACAAATACGATTTAGAGAGAAAGAGAGAGAGAGAGTTTGTGTGTGTTTCAAGTTAGCAAGGAGATTCTCAGTTGAATGCCGCTTGGGCTATGAGCCATGCGTAATTTGTGTATATTTGGGCTCTTTATCAAAGTCATCACTGTAAACTGTAATATCTATTCAAAGAAAGTGTATGTACAACGATTAAAAAAAAACTGCTGGACAATTTCCCTTTTCTTCATTCTTAAAATAAACTTTTTTGAAGGAATTCGAATGTGCTTGAAATTTGTCGTTTTTGATTTTACATACAGAAGAAAAAATGGTCTTGTAAACATTTTACATGAACATACAAAATGTTGGCATGTTTTTTGTAAACTTGACGTTGGTTTGAACTAGATTTTTTTGGATATTATTTAAATTTGAGCATATAAAATGCGTCAAAACAAAACAAAAACTAGAGTCACCAGTAAGAATTTTCATTTTCTCGACCGAGTGCGTTGGATTTTTTTCATTATAATTAATTGATTCAATTAAACTAGCTTACTTCATCACTGTCGGAGAGAAGTTCAGTGGTCTCTGGGATTTGAAGAATATTCTCATCGTTCCGATTTACCTCTCGAACCTACATATAAATATAAATAAATGGAAATGGTAATGAAATACTGAAATAAATGACTGTTTTCTTAGGCTACTCAAACAATTAATTAATTAAAACTGAATGTGCATGAGAAAATGAGGAATGAGTAATGAACCTTTTGAAGCTCTTTAATAAGCTCTTGACGTTTCTTTTCAAGGTTTTGAATCTCTCTGGTGGAAGATCCAAATGAAATACGGTTTTGACTTTTGAGTTGTTCCAATTCATGCTGCTCGGACAAAAGTTTTCGGTTCGTTTCCGTGAGTGTTTTTGAAATCTCATCCATCATGACTTCTTTGTTCACTTCTTCTTCAATGTGATGAAATTCCGCATCTTCGAAATTCTAAATGGGGAAAAAAGAAAAACAATTTATATATACATTTTTTGATAAGTTGACAAGTTTACATTATAATTGCGAATACCTAAGGGATCTGGGAATAATGCGATTATTTATGAGAGAGAGAAGGTGACAAAGAGCTTGGAAATGTCAAATATCGTTCGTGAGACTCGAAAAAGCGCTATAGCCGAAATGGTTAATTCTAAAAGGACCTATGTGCTCAGTGGAGTATTTAGAAAAAGACA